>JAAAKE020144092.1:0-13215 GCA_010014785.2 Anisolabis maritima | reverse complement strand
TAATAATAATAATAATAGCGAGTTTAATTATAGAAATATTGTTATGTAATTCGGGGACGTAAACAGCTAAATCTACAGAAGGATGAGAAAAAAGCCAAATAAATGTAGTTTCGATAACTCGAGCGCGCTTTAATATAGATCAACAAAATTTTTCATACTTATGCTTTTCAGCAAAATCATATTTTTCTAAAAATCGTAATAATTCAAATATAATTTTCCTGAGACGAGTCAAATAGATAGATATAATGATATTAGATGTTAATATATTTAGTAAAACTACTTTCTCTATAAAATTTTTTATGAGAAAGTAGAGCGGGGGTCGCTCCCGATTTATTTCTCTATATTTTTCTAATTTTTTTTTATTTATCCTCTGCCATTATTTTTTAATTACTAATATAATTTGAATCTAACAATACACAATCTTTATTGATTAATTTAAACTAAATAGATTATATTAGTTCTTTCTAAAATGATTTAAAAAAATATTCTTTTATCACATTATATTAACTTGAGTTGATTAAAAAAATGTTGGCCACATCAGATGTTTTCCGTGAAGAAGTAAGTCCGTAGGGTAGAAATTAGTGTGTTTTTCCCTCTTGATTATCTCTCTTGTTGGGCCAATAAAATTGTAGAGGACAATGAATATAAATCAATTAGAATGAATCCCTCCCCATTTCTATTCACCGAGTTCCCCCAGGCCTCAAATAAAACCATTAAAACATCAAAAAATTCATTGCCTTATATAATAATAATAACACCGGGTGTTATTTTCGTTCCTCTCTTTTACATATATAGATATTCAATTAACCTAAAAAATAAATTTCCCCTTTCTTGAATTTTTAATTATCAATAATCATTTTCTTGTAGCTACGTGGGTGAATCACCTAAAATCGAACTTAAATTAGATTAAAAAATTAAATTAAAATTTTTAATCCTTTATTATCTTTTAAAAGTTAAGTTTAGAACGGTTTAAATTTGATCCATTTAACATTTGTCAGAAGTTGTAATTTTGAGAATATTTAATTTAAAGAAAAATTTATTGCTAGTTAGTTTGTTTGAAGAACTATCTTATATCAATTATTATGAATGATTTTCATTACAAACAGAGGCGTATCCAAGACAGAATGCGGGAGGAATGCTCCTCCACAGGTTGCCGTTTAGAAAAGGCACCATTTGTTCAATAGCATTAATTTTTTTCTAAATAAAAAAATTAAAAATTAAAAAATTTTAAAATTTTTAACCAAAACACTAAATTGACAAATCTTGTCAAATGAAAATCAAGTTGATAAAATAGAATCTATTTTTTGCAATATTGGCATTTTCTCCTTTTACACAATTTGTTCTTTATTTAAAGGACATTTATTTTAATCTCTCAATATCTGAAATGTTTTACCCTATTTTAAAAATAAATAAATAAACGTTATTCAATATTTACTTATCAATAGAAATTTTTTTATCCATTTTTGGCGCGTTCCAATTATTTTGTGAATATTTTAATAGATGGCATTACTAATAAAAGATGTTTTATTCTAACTGACTTCAAGAATGAAGAATTTATTCTTCAGTCATATTTTAAAATTTTGCTTTTTGTTCATTATTAAATTTTTATTTTCTTTTAATTTTTTTACTGAAACCATTGATAATCCGAAGTAATTAATTTTGATGTACTCATTTATATATATCTTTTTTCCTCCAGTTTAATTAAATTTATTACGAACTGAAAATTGTCCTCCCTCTCTTTTGTTCATGTTCCCCTCTATCATTCGAAATTCTCCTTGCTTCTGTGCACACCTTGCCTTATAGACCCAACTCTATTAAATTAATAATCGTCGTGAGGAAGGGCATCAAAAGAAACCGATATGTCAGTTATTCTCCAAAAAAAAAAGCAAGCCAGAGATAATTTCAGTCTGGTGAATGGGAATTGATCCCCCACCACCTCCCTCATCAGAAAAAGCGGAGGGTTAAAGATACAATTAAGAATCCAGAACCCTCTATTCACACACACACGTCATCAAATGGCGGGGGGTGGAAGATTACTCACAATCTGTGTGCGTGGGTGGATGGATGGTCATTTCGAAGAAGGGCTTTGATTAAGGCCCCAAAAGCCCTGATGGGAGAGAGGAGTGGGAGTGAAAGACATGTGACATACGTTCCAGAAAAATAACAAATTTGCCACTCGAGAGGAAGATTGAAAGCCATCAAAATTGAACTAAATAAATAGAATCCGAGATTATACATGGAAAATAAATAAATATTTGTCTATAGGAGAATAAAAAAAATTCTGGTCATAAACACGTAAAAGGAATTAATCCCAATCGTATTTTTTTCGTCTATGATATGATTACTCATACAATTGATTTGTATTATATTTATTTCAATTCTTATTTACTTATAAACTTCTTTTTGCACGATGGATAAGTTCCTAAAAATTACGCGTAAAGAGAACTACTGACTTCATAGAAAAAGTGAAGTTATGTAAATTTTAGGTGATAGAATTTTCCGAAAATGAAATTCTACAAAATTCTCTGAATTTTTTTGAATTACAAATTACTTCCTAATGTAAAGTTGGTTGCATAAAAAAAATTCATTTTTGATATCCCATCTCACGTGAAAAGAGGTTTAGGTGTATTTTAATTTATGTTATGTGAGAATATTTTATTAAGCTCAAAAATTAAAAAAATGGGGCACTTATGAGATATGCTCCCAAATGCTCCCCTGGTTTACTTCTATAGATGTTACACTATATTTTAATATTTATTGATTAGTAGCCAGTTGATTTTGGAGTCTGATGAAGGAAAAAGAAGGCAGATTGTAGCAAAAGAAAATTTTAATCATTAATATAGTAAGATTTAACTGATGGCAGTCCTGACTGCCATTCGAAACCATGAGCTTCATAGCAACACCAGTCAGGAGAATTTTGTCTTTTTGCTTTCATAAGCCTTTATATATTCCAAATTCACAATTTTACTGGCGATTTCTTATGAAAATTAGCTACTACCAGCGGCTCAATCGGCTTGATCCTTGACGCCCCCGTAGCAAATTTAACCGTTTTGATATCTGTTATCCTAGAACTTCAACTTCTCTAGCTACAAATTTCTCCATTCATTCGAATAAAGCTGTATTATACAATTCTGTACCAAAAATAACTCAATTAATAAAGTCCTGACATCATTTAAATAAATGTTTGTTGATAAGAGTAAGAAGAGAATCTATAACCCACGAATATGTAAAAACTCTTGTAACTAGTCCAGGGGACTGGCTTCTAAAAACTCCATTTAAAATATCCATAGGTGGGTTTATGATATAGGGGGTCTAAAAGATTATATTTTTGTTCGACCTTTTCTTGACCCTTCCCTCAATTTCTTTGTTTCGAGTCCCTCCCTGTTATTTTAATTAATTTTTAGAGCTCTTTTGTGTGGCGGATGTGACCTCTCTATATACCATATTTATGTATTTTTTTTAGTCTATAACGTTGTATAAAAGCTACTTCCTTTCTTTGTCCGCATATTATTATTATATAAATCAAACAAAGAAAAAAAAATTGATTTTATTAAAGAAGATGAATTCCTTATCCATTCGTTTTTTTTTTTTTTTTTTTACTTTCTCTTACCTCTATATGTAATCTATAGTGAGAAAATATTGCGATCTCAAAAAAAATCGATGTTAAAATTTCAACGATTTGAGGGCTCCTATGTTTAATGCCTCTCTCTTTATGTGTGTGTCTATCTATGTGAACAAGATTTCTCAAAAACAAAAAAACTCGGGGCTGAAATTTTATGTTTAAGCTAGGGACCTCGTCGCTTGTATCTAGAAACTTTTTAGCCAAAGACTACTAGCCTTTTACTTTCGATTTTCTCAAAATTCTCTCTAACGATTCTGATTAAAATTAATTTAACATTTATTAGATGATATATTGACCCCAAAATTATTTAGACCACTTTACTATTATACTTTTTTAGGTTTTTGTGATTTTCTCTTAAACAACTACTCTAACGATATTGAATAAATTTGCTGAACATTGAACTTGAACGGCTACTTAGGGGGTCTAACGCAAAAATTGGTGTGACAGTACATCACTCAGCCTTCCTTACCTTAGGCAAGAGAAAGTTTGATGTGCGTTTAGTCACGCCATATATTTTTTAAAATTTGAGGTTAATTATCTTCTCCTCTCCTGGGGGATTTATTTATTTATTAATTTAACTAATTATGATTAGCATTTTGATAATCTTCAAGTCCTTTTTCTTCTGTCTTATTAATGAATAAAAGAAGATGCTGACTATAAATATTTAATAAATATAAGAAGAGAGAGGGTATGTGGAGGGAGGAGGGGAGCCTGACAGAGGAAATTAAAAAATTCAAAATTTATTAAATTGATTATCGTCAATTAGTTGATTGGAATAGACAAACACGTCGATATTAAATAAAAATTCTTGTAAACCTAGTTATCATGCTGTCACAAAGTATCCACAACGCTTTTTATTTATTTTTATTTTCTTTGTCATTTTCGGTTGCAGGGGTCAATTTTACACGATATATATTTATTTGTAAAATCTTTGGCTTCCGAAGAGTGTTCAACACTCCGCACTACTTGACTTGGCCTTCGTTTTCAACAGAGCTGGTGTTAAAGCAAATTTGATTAAAAGTTTTTCTTTGGAAATTGATTAAAATTTCATTTTTAACCAAATAACTATTTATTGGGCTTTGCTCCCTTGGTGCAGAGCTAGAGGTCTACCAAAGGACAGTGGTTCGCTTCCCGCTCTGAGCAAGAAAAATTTATTTAAATTATATTAACTACCAATTAATTTAAATAAATTAGGACGGAGTCTAAATGGCCTGAGATGCCGAAAAAGACAAAAAAAAAAAAACATTTATTGAATTCCAATTTATTTGAAAAAATAAACAAATAATTTAAGTGCTTAATCCCACCTTACGTTAAAAGTTAAGAGAAATTCCTTATTATAAAGTCAGTAGAAAACACGATTTCCAGAAATGGTGGTGATGTGAAAATTTTCATTTTTGGCAATCAGTTCCAAAAAGAGGATGATAAATACTTTTCTGCTTTTATTGGAATAGATACCACAATTCTATTTTCAGTTAATGTAAATAAATCATTACATTCATCATTCCATCACCAATCAATTTTGACTCAAACGAATCCGAATAATACCTTGAGAAGAATACGACTAGTCGAGAATAAATAGTATTTTGGTGTCTGTCTACCTCAGATCACCTTCAAAAATATAAATTAGTTTTTGTTATTTGTACATATTTAATTTTGTTGATAAAATGAGATTTAAAATTACCAGAAGATATGGATTGAATTTTCTTTGTTTCTTTAGAATCAAACAATAATTGTATTATTTGTAATTATACATCATGAGAAGTAAAAGATCATTTCTTTAAAAAAAAAAATTAACAATTGGAAGTGGCATCCCCTCGACTTTCACATATACACATATATAGGTGAGTTAACACCATTTTAAGAAAAACGTTTCAGGTAAAGTACCGCCTCCGGTTCCCGGAAACTGATTGAGAAAGTTGATAGAGATCTATTTTGTTGATCTAAGTTAAAGCGTGCTCGAGTTATCGTATTAACTAACATACACACAGACACACAGACATAATTGTAAAAATGGTGTTTTCCAACTCCTGAAGGTTCAAAACGTAAATAACAATCAAAATTTCGAGATTCGATTTTTGGACGATTACAATACTTTCCCTATACTAGGTATACGAGAAAGTAAAAACGGCTTAAAATGACGAGGAAACCCGACTAATTCCAAATGAAGTATACAGTTACATACAGAGCGGACCATAAGTTTCCATACAGAGGAAAATAAATATTTTTTATAAGGACAATTTATCCAACAAATTAATGTTTTATTTATTTATTATATTTTGAAAAACTATAGAATTACTATATCCAAACCCGTACAAGTCAAAACCGTACTATTCAAGATATTATTGTACGAGAGGGGTTTTCATTCCTACATCTATCCGTCTTTGCCTGATTCGTTTTTTCTTTTACAAAGAAATAATCTACAGCTTCATATATATAGCAATTCAAGCCAAATTAAAAAAATTAAGTTCCCTTTCATCTCTCATACTTGTCTATATATTATTCTATTTATAAATTTTTTAAAACATCAAAAAATATTTTTTTTTTATTCAAAATGAAAGAAGTATATTTAAACGCTCAGGACTTTTCCCACTTATTTCTACATCTCTGAATATATATACAAATCCTAAATCCTTTTGATATCTCCAGTATCTCTCTTTCACTTTTTATGTGAGAAATCACAGATTCCAAAAAAAAGGAGTTGCAAAGAGAAGTTCCCCTTCCCTCTGTTATCATGCATATCATCTGGACCAACCCCTCGGTTCTTTATTTAGAGCAATGTCCGGGTCCTCGGCCCCATAACCAGTGACGGATATAGCTTAAACTGGTAGTGGGGGTAAGGAGCCTTATTTCCAAGGTGTTGAGGACTCAAATCGATTGAGCCCAATCAATCGACTCCATTTCCCTATTATTAGGGTCTATATATATTAATACTAATGCATCATTCAAGTCCTTATAGATTAACACCCCTCATCAAACATCCTATTATTATAATCTCTGACGTAACATTAATCAAGAATTTTTATTAAATATTAATAGGTCATTCTATAGATTCGTGTATATTTTTAATTAAAAATCAACTCATAGTTTAATGATTTGACCTGTTGACAATACCAACATTTCGAACTAAAATCCCTGGGGTGGATAGTTTGCTTCCCATCCTGAGCAATGAAAATTTATTTAAATCATTTGCTGGCCATCTCTATTAATATAAAATTATTGTTAAAAGTTTAAATTGCCTCAGGTATCGAGGGAATAAAAATTCTCTTTCATGTTTTGATAACTTATATGAATAGGTATTTAATTAAAATTTTTTTCAAACGCATTTTACTATATTTTGATTTTTATGATATATTTTTCTTTGCAATATCCAAGTTATCCACCATAAAAACTAATTCTAAATCATGAGGAGGAGCCAGCCAAAGAGAAATAAACTAAATGTATTTTGGTGTCAACGTTTCGAACGCATAGAGGCGTACAAGGGGTAAGGGGGCTAATTACTTCCCATTTTTATTTTACGTTTTTGTCTTTTTTCGATTGCCGAGATCATTTAGACTATAAACTGTTTTATTATTTATATTACCCCATGATTCAGGTTTGAACTGAATTTTTTTTTAAATTTGATAATGATTGTATTGGATTTTACTAGATAGGCTATACATTATTTGAACTAGATCGCAATCGACGGTCCATCACAGGTTCGTTCTAAAGACAAAGGCAATTCAGACGATCGCCTCCTCTCCCCTCTTTCTCAAATGAGCACTTTTTTGTGAATTTATATATATTTGCATTAACTCATTCAACTCGTGCATTTATATGTGGGTGTGGGTAAGAGATCGTCCCCCCCCCCCCCTCACCTACGCCAGGTCGCCTTCTTCAGGACTCGTGGACATAACAATTCTTTATTTTTATATGTGACATTTACATTAATAATATACAATTATTATAAGCACCTTCTATTATAATCAAAATTTTGTACGTATCAACTATTATAATATAAAAGTATTGTTATGATCACAGCCTCTGAAGAAGAACGCGACCTGCTTTCGAAACGTTGAATTGACAGCAAAGTTAATCTTATTTATTTCTCCTGAGCTGACTCCTCTTCATTTTAATTCAAAATTTATAGAGATTTCTAATTCTAATTTCTTTTACACAGAGATATTTTTTGTAAGATCCACCTTATTATTTCATTTTACACCTGTTAAGATGTCAATTTCTCCAGGCCCAAATCCAAGCCCCGTACCCGATTGTTTCTAAAAAAATAAAAAATAATCGGAGCAGATTGAGGAAAAAATGTATATAGAAGGCGCCCGTAAAAAAGAAGGCACCGCGCCACCCCCAAAACCAATTCTATTGAATTGAATTTTTTATCAAGTCAGTTGTTATCTCCTATTTTAATGAACTCTTATTTTGTCTTTAGGACTTTTGGCGACAGGATCTTCGGAAGTAAAATGATTTATTCTATAAGCAGGCCATTTATTATTAACAAAAAAAAAGAAGTATTTGTTGTTGACGTCATCTGTCTGAAATAGTTGTAAACGATAGTAACTGTGAGTATAGTTAGACAAGAGAGAAAGAGAGAGAGAGAGGTTCCGGAAATCTACCCACACACATCCATATGGCAGTGACAAACTCTCATCCCCCAACATCACCAACCAACCACACTTTGCTTCTATATAGAATGTATGTGAATGTGTGTGCGTGTGTGTGTGTGTGAGGCGGCGGCTTCCACCAAAAATAACAGCTTCCCTCCACCCTCTGAAAAGCTTTGTGTGTATGTGTCTATCTGTATATATATAAGAGGCCGGAGGGATTTTGGGGGTGGGTCTGACAGCCAAGAGAAACCACCGTCAAGGAAGAAGCCCTCCCTTGCCAACCCCTGTAGAGAGAGATCAAAGGATGGAAAGAGATGGAGACAAAGGCGAGAGGCTGTACGATAAAGCCCCTCATGCCACCCACCACATAGAAAGGGGATGAAGTGGGTCGAATGTGCGCGCGCGCGTGAGGTGCTGTAGGGGTTGTTGGAAATTGGAAGTAAAAATTGGTGGAAGCCTGAAACTCTCGGAGGGTTCGGGGTGGGATTCGTGGGGGACGACGCAAAGTTGGTCGTGAGGGAGGAATATCTTGTGCTAGCTTCTCTCTCTCTCTCTCTCTCCATTCCTATATTCCTCTCTTTCGAGACCCCATCGGGTTTAATAGTAATAGGGTCGCGCGGAAAATACGCCCCTGTGTGTGTGTGTGTCTAAGTGTGTACGTGTGTAAAGAGAGAACCTTCCTTTTCACTCCCACAAGGATTGATGGGGAAATAAGGGCCGATTTTCAAACATGCAAAATTATTAACGCCCTTTTTTTAGGTTAAGTATTATTAAAACAAACAATTGATCAATAGGCACATTGTTGTGAAAGCATTGAGTTGTTAGTTGACTAATTATTGGATTGTTTGGTTTCGTTAAGGGGTTAGGAATTTTTTACTACAAAAATATAGATATTCCAAACCAAAAACAATAACAGAAGTGTGGATCAAGTATTATGATGTATATTTCTATTCATTTTTCTTGTTGTTGTGTCCTGAAATTTAAAAATATTGGTTTGGGCAGCATCCACCTAGAATTGCATATTTATTGGATTGTTCCAAGCGCAAATTGTAATTGCGATCATGCGCAGAATATTATTGATAATAAAAAAAAACTATGCGCATACACTTGGCGTACTGCAAATACTTCTGTTTGTCTCAAACTGCTGGAAATTGCCTTTCGAACAAACATTAGTTATTCTTGAAGAAATATTCTTAGGTAAATTATTAAAGTTGAAAGAAGAAAAACGTTGCTGTCTTATAATTTTAATAGAGAAGGCAGGTTCAACAATAAGGCAGACTTTGTTCAATAAGAAAAAAAGATTTACTAACTAGAATTACTAAATCATCTTCAACCCAATTTCATAGTTGTATTTATGACAAAAGGGGGACAACTATTTAAAATACATATAACAATGTAAACATTTAAGAGCAACAATGATATTAATTAATAGTGAATGTTCTGTCAAACTATCATCCACTAATGAGACTGTATCATAAATTAACAACATGCCCTCCCCCCCTTATGGCAGAGAGATTAAAGATACTCTTATTGTCAATATTGATAGCCTTCAAAGTCAAGGGGTGTGGGTTCGGATCCCAGGCAGTCCGATGAACATTTCTTAAATCAATTGGATACCAAGTGGTATTTATAAATAAATATACCTAGATTATATGTAATCGTAATTAAAATAAATGCGTATCATTTCAAGTCTATATTTTCATGTTGAGAAAATTTTTTGAAAAATCTTTTCAACATGAAAAGGTGGTCATCTTTGAACATAAATACAACGATCAAATTGGACTGAAGATGAACAAGTAAACCTCTTTCGAAAAGTCTGAATTTTGATTTTTTTTCTAGTGAACATCCAAAGGGTGCCATATTGCTGAACCTGGCTTCTCACTTACTCACATAAATTATTAAATAAGAAAAAATAAAACGAGCTGACTATATACCTTATACCTAGTACCACTGGACTATAATTTTTCTTTCTCTTACCTATATATGAAATATATCGACAGAAAAAATAAAATGGATGTAGAAATTTCAACTGAAATTCACGTTTAGAAGTCCCCTAGAAGCAGGGTCTGCCTGCGAACAAGATTTCTCAAAAACAAAAAAACGTGCGAGGCTGATGTTTGCTTTCTTCGCATGCACCTCGAAGATTTTGAATAAAATCGGCCCACGGGCACTAAAATTTTTGAACTAATGAACTTTTTTAGTTTTTTTTTGATTTTCTCAAAATTCGCTCTAATGATTTTCATTAAAATTTATAAATCAATTATTTATTTGAAATTATATCTTTGAAATGTATTAATCCTCATCCATCCCAATATTGTTTGAGGCACACTTTATTCTTATACGTTTTTAGGTTTTTTGTAATTTTCTCTTAAACAACAACTCTAACAATATTGATTAAATTGGCTGAACATAATAACCAACCACCTACGTAGTAGAATTTCACAAAAACACTACGCCTCGTTACCTCCGCGGCACCCGTTCCCTCTGACCCTTCACCGAGAGTCAACTACAATAAAATTTTAAACAGAATGTATGAGATCGGAGATGTTAACCCTTGAGTACTCTCTTTTGCGTGGTTTTCGTTGGTAAACGATTTACTTTCATAATATTCCTTCTGTATTACTTTTAATGATTAAATTTGAATAAAATTTGGCCTCCACTCTCAGGCCGAGAAGTTAGATTTGTTTACTTTGTTAACTTTACATAAACATTGATATGGACAAAAAATATTTTGCATGGACTTCGTTTGTCAAACCGATTGATAAATATAAAATGACCTTTTTATTCCTTTTTATCCCCTAAAGATGATTTGCACTCCTTGGCATTTTGTGTAATTTAAGCAAATGTTATTGTTACTCTTGTTGATAGGTAAATTATTTCTTAATAATAATAATTATTATTATTTTTAAATTATGCAAATGTCTTCAGGCAAGAGCAATTGAGAAAATAATGATTAATCAATAAATTCTTCTTGTTTTAGGGACAAAAGTTGAGTTCGTTTAATCAACAGGTGATAATAATAAAAATGCTCTCTTCACTGAGAGATGTCCTCCACGGATTATCTTGAAGGAACTTTTCTCTCAACCAAATAAAATATTATATACTACTATATACTTTATATATACGTATGTAATTGCTCTTTAAAAACGATTTTGTGTTGTTGAAAAGATCTTGTTCGCAACTTGTTATTTTTTATTTATTATCTTTTCAGAAACAAGGGGCAATTCAATATTTATTTTAAAGTATATCATACACAAAATTCCCATTTTAAATAGAATTACACCGCCCCTTTTTCTTCAGGCAAATTCTCGACTTTGATTGCATATTCATGCAATGTTTCTGATGCTGTTTTTTGGCGCTCCTAATTTTTTTCTTTTTTAATTATTCCATATCGATTTGTGAATTTCTCTAACTGTAATTGCAAAAAAATTTTCTTTTCTTCACAACAAAACAGATTTTAATCTGTCATTCTCATTCCCTCACAAGAGATTTAAGATCAGTGCCGGCCTTAAGGCTCTACCTTTATGGAGCCGGACTTTTTTTGGACGGAAATGTAAATTATTCGACAAAATGATTAAAAAATTCTTACAAGTTATTATGAAGAAAAATTTTTCCACCTACTAAGCCAATAATAAATATGTCCTCCGATTGCTACTCGATTTCGATTCACGGTTTCCAAAAATAAAAACTGTTAAAAATAAAACTTTTTTGTTGCATATATATTTTAGTTTTTTATATTTTTCATTTAATGAATGGGTTGTTTTTGTTATTTTACTTTGAAACAAATAACTTTAATTAATTAACTGACCGAATTGGCATTTTCAATTTAGATGATTTTTTCAGTAACCTATCTCCCTTATAAATTGGTCTATCAAATAGTAATATATAAACATATAATTAAAATTTATTTTTCACACATTTATCAAAAATTTGAGCACAACTCCTCATTTATGAATTTGCTAATATATATATATCTTTTCTATCAAAATAATATAAACTTCATTCCAAAATAGAAAAACGTCGCAGTATTTCGCAGGTGTTAATAAATTGCTTATTATTGCCTTCTAAACACATTATTGAACAACTTATTACTCTCACTTTCCGATTGAGCGACTATAGATAATTTATACTTGTTATTAATAACGCGATTAAATAAAAAATCTCCAAATATTTGAAATAAAAATTTTGAATTTTAATTAGAAATAAACATTGCTTTCTCGTATGATTAATTGATCTTAAAATAATATTTATTGATTTAGGGGAACAACACACAATTCCTTATGAAAAGGGGATTTTATAATCACCAAAAAAACATGATTTAATATCCAATTAAGTTGGCGTTGAATTACTCAATTGGATTTAGAGAAAAAAAGAAACAAACCCTTCCATTATATATATATACGTATTATACCCTTAATGACTTGTCAAATTTGTATGCTCTCCCACAATTGCACTCAGTGTGTAACATAAAAAATAATAAAACAAAAAAAAAAATGTATTCGCTCTGGGCCATTGGAAAATAAACAACCAACGCACAGTTGGTAGGCTTATAAAGGATAAAAATAATCAAGCAGGTCTCTTTATAATAAAATATTGCATTTTATTTCGGAGAAGAGACAAAAAATTATTAAAAATTATATAATTCATGTTTGCATTTGCAATCGTATTTTTATTTTTTTTTCAATTGAAATATAAAAATAGAACAGAATTATTAATTTATCTAATCCTCACTTCATAATCACTCTCTTTTGAAATTTTTGGAAAAAATAAAAATAAAACATTTCACAAATATCTGATTGATATTTTTTGATAACTTTACTATTTTTTTTTTTTTTTTTTTTGAAAGTTTTTTCCGCCACAAACCTTATTTTATTTTTTTATTTTTGTCTATTTCGGCATCTTAGGCCATTTAGATTCCGTCCATATTTATTTCAAGCCAATATAATTTAAATAAATTTTGTCGCTTTAGACAGGAAGCGTATCACTGACCTTCGGGCC
>JAAAKE020144081.1:0-13216 GCA_010014785.2 Anisolabis maritima | reverse complement strand
CAGGAACGTATTAAAACAATTAAAATAACACGAAAATAAAATAAAATAACTCAAATAACGAGGAAATTTAAAAAAAATAACAGAGCGAAGAAATTTTTCGTGTTTACAAACAAAGCACGGTCACATGGATCCCTCCTCCCTATCATTTTAATTCATTCTATATATTTTAATTCATAATTAATACATTTGTAATAAGGGTATTAATCATATTTTAATTTATTTATTAATTAATAAAAGAAGTAATGAAAAGAAAATACGAAGTTGAAAACTCTCTGATGGCCTAAATAAATACGTTATCTTTATTATGGATGAAGATGTCTTATTTATTTTTAATTTTTATTTAAATGAATGAAAAGCACCAGCGCCAGAAAGTCTATTTATTAATTTCTTTTTAAATGCTATTTTAATTTTAAAATAAAATTGGGGGAAACATAAAAAGACGGCTGAGAAAATTAAAAAACTTAATAAAATGAAAAGAATAGAACAAAGATGAAGAACAATAATAATTCATATAGAGAATAGAAAAATGCAAAACAATTGAGAGAGAGAGAGAAAAGGGAATTAAAATATTCCAATTAAAATTCATTTTATGGGCTGACTTGAAAAAAAAAAAAAAAAAAAATTGAAATTTATAAGTTTCTCATTTTTTATCCAGTGTAACGTAAGCACCACCTCTCTAAAATAAGCAATTCAAATAATAAATTTTTTTAAATAAAAATATATACCGACTCTACATGTTTATGTAGTTGAAGACAAGTCAGGTTCGAATCCACTTTATGGAAAAAATGTATCCAATTTAATGATCCCTACTCCTGGGCAAGAAAACGGAAATCCATCCAACTTTTATTAAGAAAGTCACTTGCAATCCTAACCTGACTGTGTCGGTCACATATAACAAGAGAGACATTCAAATGGGTATAAATTTAACCCAATTCGGTTGATCAACTTTTATGAACTACCTACAATTTTAGACTACTTGGGAATAATCCATCTGATCGGTTACACATCAAAACGAATAAATCCAGAAATACATTTATAAAACTGAATTTAAATTTTTGTGAATAAATAAAAAGGGAATAGATTTTTTACATACAGAAATCCGTTGATTACTGCGGGTTTGAATAATGCGGTTTTGATTAGTGCCCAAAAAATTTGAGACTATCCCTTAATATATGCAATGCCAATTTTTTTTTTCAAACCCTCTGAAGCGTTGGCAACTGAATCTCGGGGTTGAAGTCTACATGATAGAGTACTGCAATAAATTTATTTTTTATTTTTATTTCTACGACTTTCCTCATCTAATTGTTTTATTTTAAATTCGTTATTAATTTCATTTAGTGATAAATTTAGCATGTATGCCAACTACCTAATAATATTATAGTATTATATTAGCCAGCCTTACCATCAGTTCCTCTCCAGTACTCGACGTAATACGGACGAACAGTGTCACTCTTCTGCTTAACAATCATTTGTTTATGGAAAACAAATTTTAATTCTTACTATAAATTTTTTAATACCTATACATATTCCTCATGATTCAAAGTATATGTAATGCATTATAGATACATTTTGAGGGAGAAAAAATACATGTTTTTAATTTTGGTATTTTTCAGGATTCACCATTTCCATTGGTTTTTTAGTTTGATTAGTGGAGCTTTGATATATGCGGTGTATTGCGTATTTATTAACCGCACTAATCAAGGGATCCTATACTGGTACAAATTTATAAAATTTCCACTTGTCTGTGAAATTGGAAAGATAAAATGTAGATTATATAAAATCAAATATTCATTGAATAATAGGAATTTGATGGTTTTCAAAACGCCCTAAGAGACCCCATGTCGTTAGATTGTTTAGAAAGTGTTTTGCTTGTCATGTGTGGGGCCACCCCGACTTGAACCAGGGGTCATCCACGAATATGCTATTGTTACAACAATACTAGGCCGGGGTGTCTTGTAGCGGTAGCATATTCATCGCGAAAGTGGTTGGCCCCTGGGTCAAGTCCAGGAGGCACCAAATATGCCCAGCAAAACAATAATCTCGCATTTTCTAAACTCTATATATATATATATATATATATATGTAATATATAGGGACTTCATTTATTAGTGCGAAATTTATTTTTAATATTAAAAATTGTACTCCGCACATTTAGTCGTGAAGGGAATACCTAAATGAAGGAACTCCATCGGTACGTAAACTTCGAAAGCATTCCAAGTTTTAAATGATTATAACGTCAAAAATTAAAATGCACTCTTAAATTATTTTGAGACTAAAATTAAAGTCACTGAAAAAATAGACGTATCAACTTTGGTTTTTTGTCGTCACATATAAAACTAGCAAATTTAGATTTTCATTAAAAACAAGACGAAGGTAGGAGCGCAGACAAAAAAGAAAGTAAAATGATTAATTCTAAACATGCACTCTATTATTCATTAAAATTATTATACCGTGTTTATAAATAATAATTAATATGGAAATTTCTTAATAAAAAAAATAAGTAATTGTTTCAAAGGTATGTCCACTATTCAATTAATAAATGGCGTTTAATATCCAAATAAGATTTCAATATACATTAAATATAAATTAAAAGGGATACTGGAACTCGATTCACTCCCAATACATAAGTTATTGTTAATTTATTACTCAGATCGTTTATTCAAATAGAATTTATAGGGTCATTATTATTAAAATGCAAAGTATAATTTATCGAAATTATTTTTACGTTGTAAATTTTTGAAAGTAGAGAAGTAATCTGCATTTAATAAAACATACTTTTTTTTTTTACTTAATAAAAATTTCTAATAAAAATATGAGATAAATTTCTTTTATATTGTAAAACTTATTGTTGTGGAGGGTAGTCGACTTCATGTTCAATAACTGAATTAAGTGGCGTATTACCTACTAGGCAGGTAAGACACATAATTATACAGGTTGCAGAAATTAATTCGTCTTGTTTTCCTAAGCAGTAGGAAACCCATATTCACAAATTAATTTTTCGATTAATTGTTCTAGAGTGGACTATTTTTCATTTGTTAATATCTAGGAAAATTTACCAACTGAACATGAACGGTTCACTCTAGAGGAGCTCTGGAGCTTAAACGGAAAATCACCACATCAACGAATTAGTCATTTGGGTTGCCTATTTACAAAACCAAACAAACAAATTTCTGCAACACTTGGTATTATTTTATAAATGTTGCTCACTTAACTTATATCTGGTATATGGATTGAAATTATCCAAGTTTATAATGCCATTTTTTCTTTTCCTTTATTGCCGAACCCTAATCACGAAACATTAATGGGAATGAAATATTTTAATAATATTAATAGCGTTATTTTAATGATGTCACAAAAAAATAATAATAAATAAATACAAAGAAAAATAAAATATTGAAACTTTAATGTCCTCCAAGAATTTTGAACCTAATAGCCTCTGTGGGAAATGATACATCATCATATAGGAATAGAAATTATATTTTATAATATTTAAATATTTCCTTTTAATACGTCTACTATATCTATACTGTGATTGATTAATGTAATTTAAAGTAGAAGGAAAAATCAACCATATATTATTATACCAGTTTGATGTTTCGGTGAATATATGTGGGTACAGGCGTAATGCAATTTTTATTATTTATTATTAATATGTTACATGACACCTGTAATTATACTTGACAGCTTATCCATCCTGATGAAGGGACCGACGAAAAGACGAAAAAAATTGTTTTTATTACATCCTTTGGCTGCCAGCCCACCTACTCAACCTTTTATTCATTTGTATCTGTCAGAGTCTGGAAAATTGTTGTTATTCCTCTGAATCTTGTGATTTAACTGGGGCTGTTTTCTTCTTCCTTATACCGAAGGAACTAAAGGTATGAGGCTGCCTTGCGAATAATGTCGATATGAGAAATATCAATCTCGAACCATTTTATTAAATTCACTCACAACGCTATCACCGTTTCTAAGCTCAAACATCCCCTTCTTCAGGACAATAAGGCTTTATTAAGTCAATTCTCTCCTCTTTTTGTCATAAAAAAGATGATTGGTTCGCTTGGATGTATATATAAGAAAAGAAAGGCATTATATGATAAAATAAGAGAATTGATTCACTATAGCCGAATGGACCTGAAAAATGAGATAGGTGAGCTCTAAATCGATGAGCTGATCCAATAAATTTATTTAAAACCTTATAGATATATTTCTATAATTTGGATTTGAATCCGAATAGCAATGAACTAAGATTCTAGTCCACTGTTAATCCTGCTAATAGATTCCCTTAACCGGTAATATTAATAAAGCTATAAAATAGCCAAAAATTCTGAGATACGAGAGTAAAATCTTTATAAAAAAATCATATTCTATTACTTTCTCTTGCCTATATATTACATATATAGTGAGAAAGTATTGCAATCTCCAAAAAAATCGAAGTCGAGATTTCATCAGAAACACGTTTTGTGCCCAGAGTCTAAAAAATTACCTCTCTCTGTGTGTCTGTGTGTGTGTCTCAAAAATGGAAAATCGTACGAGGCTGAAATTTTATATTTAAGCTAGGTGCCCTCGTCACATTCACCTCTAAACTTTTAAATAAAATCAGTCAAAAACTACTTGTATTTTACTGTTGTATTTTTTAGTTTTTTCGATTTTCTCAAAATTCTAATAATTTTCATTAAAATATACTCCCGCCCCTTAAATTGTTTGGGCCCACTTTATTGATGGAGTCTTTTACAGTTATGCGGGTAAATGGCGGGAGTAACCACTTTGTTTATTACACTATTCTAACGAAATCGATTAAATTGGCTTTAAAAGGCTAACTAGGAAACCCGACGCAAAAATCTGGTGTGAAAGGACATCACTCATCTTCATTACCTTAGAATAAGAGAAAGTTGTGTAATGTGCGTCTAGTTTGACTGATTCGAAGGGGGTGAGGGGGAAATTTTTCTAAAGAATAAATTTATATCAATATGGATAAAGATCTTTATATCATTCTCCTTTCACATATTTCTCAATATACTAAAATATGGCCCCATTAATTTTGAAAAATATTTATTTGATATAATATTAAAGCAAAGATGTTAGCAAATATAATAATAATATTAATAATAATAATAATAATAACTAAGTTGTAAAACTTTCCCGCACTTTTTAACCATAGCTAACCATATCTTCTAGGAATATAAGGTGAAGTCGCTCTACGACCCTATCGAGTATGCATGTCATGTCGTTTTTATTGCTATTTTTAGGTTATGCTGTTTGGGTAAATAAATATATTTTCATTAATTGAATTTAAAAAAAAAGTCAAAGGAATTAAATAAAATTTCAGAGTTTCTATGATGACATATGTTTATTATCTTATACCCACTTTTTACTTTTTCTTTTTTTAGAATAACTCCTTTCCCATACAATGTCCCTGCTGGATGGTTTTATAAAAGCAAAGTTGACGAACTTATGTTTGAGATATTTCATTTAAAAATGAATTATAAATTCATGACTCGGCAAGTGATGTCGAACAAAAGGCCTGCTAGCCGTTAGTCCTAACAAACAGTAATTAGCCATCATACTCGCACTCTTCCTTTTTGTTAATTAAAATTTATTGGATTTGCATCTCAAATGGTTCCACTTAAACCCCTTTGTTATTCAATTGACATATTAACAGACAAATGTGTATACATATTAAATTTAACCTTAAAATAATGCACCAATTCAATTTTTTTGTCAGTTATTTTACGTCTTTTATAGTCCAATTATCCATAAAATATATTTAACAATGATCTTGTTATTCAAAATACACAAAAATCAACTACGACTAGCTCCCAAGGGATATCCCTTGGAGGATTCGTAAGTTGAATAACATGTTGCCCAACTTGTAGGCCTTAAATGCATCCAAGCCCTTAGGGAGGGCCCGGGTGTCGCTCATTCCACTCACCTCCTCCCCATATACAATCCATTCTATTTCCAACATCGAATTCACCCTCACAAAACGCCGTTACACTCTTTATATATTCAACTATTTTACAATATACTTGGGAAACGAATTTAACTCGTTTTATTATAGGATTGTTTCTCATTACTTTTCGAAAATTCGAGAGGAATTGTAGTCATTTAATAAAATTATACTAATAAATAAACTTTGGAAAATTACATTAAAAAAAAAAAAAAACTGTTTGCTCATATTTGTTATTTATATTATAGGAATAATGTTATTTTTACCTTTCCTTGCTAATGTTTCATTCAAGAATATATTACATTAATACGTTATAAAACTTTATATTTATTATTACATATAATAAACACATATCACTTGGGGTTAGTTGATGATTATTTTCTGTGATTTTTTTACTTTTTGAATATATATATATAATTAGAGTATAAGGAAAGTATTGCGATCACAAAAAAATCGATGTCTAGAATCGGAAAACAAGATTTGAATCTAAAAAAAAAAAATGGGTCTCGCAAAATGGTCTGTCTATTTGTCTGTCTCTCTCTCTCTGTATGTGTGTGTGTGTGTGTGTGTGTGAACAAGAAAAACAAAAAACGAACAGCTGCTTGAAGCTGAAATTTTATATCTAAGCGATGTAGTCAACTTTCTATGTCATATATTTCGGAACCAATTTTGGACTCTCTCAAAACGTGAATTTCCGTCTAAATCTGAACACCCAGATTTTTTCCTTATTTTACTTGATCCTTTAAACTGTATTTCATATATAAGTTGGTAAAAGTAAAAATCAATAACCTTATCAAATATTTATAAGTTCACTTGAATTTTACTTCACCTCTTATTTTATTATTATTTTTATTTCCTGAAAATACTTAAATTTCGTTTATGACGAAATGATCCATTTTTTTTAATTCCAAAAAATAAAAATAAAAAAGTGCCTTACTAGTAAACAAGATATAAATAAAAATAAAATTCTGTATTATGCCTTTATTTCGTATTGAATAGAAAAAGAAAGAAAAGTAGTTCGCTCTCTTTCCCATGTATTTAAGTGTGTTTTGTACGCCCGATGTCTATCGTCAACATATGACGACGTTCATGTGTCACGTCTCTTTAAAAACATAAAGGGAATAATAAAATGGCAAAATAAAAACAAGAAAAAATAACATTTCTCATTTCGTTGTTTTTTTTCCTTCAACGAACGAAGCCAACCAGCTCTTTTATTTCAGTTTTTTTTTTTATAGGTTGTGGTTAAATTCAAATTTCCTTATTTATAATTGTCTTGGCATAGTATATAGATAGAATACATTAATTAATAGCACCTTATCGTCATAAATAACATATAGACCGAGTGTGATGTGACGTCATCCCTCAGAATGCCCTTTAATATTTAATACAAATAGTCCATGCTTCCTGACGTCAATCTTCTCTTTCTCTCCCACTTTGTCTCTGTCCTGCCTCTACAACTTTATTACCCAACACTATTTAATTATTAACATACTAAAGGATAGTAAGATTTTTTCCTTCCATTAAGTGAAGTATACTAGTAAATTTCAAAATATAAAAATATAAAAAATATAAATAAATAAAACAAATTTATTTTTGAAATTTTAGGATTCTTAATGTTTAAGAAAAATAATAAAACAAAAATATCTCATTAATCTATCTATACTTTGTTGATATTTTTTTTTGTTTAGCAAAATTATTTAACACATCTACTAAGAGCATTTATCTAAAGTTGATATTTGAAAAATTGGAGATCTCTGTAATTGCCTGTATTCCGAGATTTTAACGTTATTTCACCCTAATTAAAAAGATTTCAAATACAATTTTGAAAGATTAAAATACTCCTATCTAAAATAAAAATATGTTGCTAAGGTTTAATGGACAAATCTTCTGTGCTGATTATCACTAAATTTTGTCTTAAAAAGTACCATCAGTCGAATAAAAGACCTAAATCTTGTGCTTTAGCCTAAAGAAGGGAAGGGGGCATCCTTCCACAAATTTCAGCTTCTACAATACTAGTCCAAAAACATTCCTTTGGATTAGACTATTGAGGCCCAAAGAAAGACACTTACATTCTTTGACCTTCAACCCCCTTTCAGAAGAAATATCATGTTATTAATAATTTTCATAATAATATAGACCTAATACATACAATTTTTATTATTTCTCTTTTAAATTAAATTGTGAGTTATTGCTAGCATTCAGGGAAATGGTGAATACCCGAATTGGTGATCCCAAGTTAAATTTTTCCCTCTCCTTTCTTTGCACCTCTGTAATTTTCAGTAAGTGTCAATCAAGTTGCCTGTGCTTTTCCTGTATTATTTCTTTGATAAACAATCGGAATTAATTGAAGTATTTTATTGGAAATATTTATAATTTTAATTTTAATTATTAGTAAAAATGATATATTCTATTCGAAATTCGATAAAAATATTCTCATAAATTTATAAAAAATAATTATGTTCAATTCTTTCAATTTAAAATTAATTAATTTCCTTTATGATTTTAATCCATTAAATAACATTAAATCTAAATTAGTGGGTAAAACAGGCTAGCAGCATTATAATAGTTTTGTCCTGCATGAAATAGCAGGTGCGACTGGACCGGACTGGTTGAATGGCGGTACAGGCGAGGTGGGGTCAAGGTGCGAGAATGGGCCAGGGCAATGAAAATGGTTTTAACCCTTTGATGAGAAGGGCCAGGGTCATTTAATCTATTTGGAATGGAATGTCATTTGACCCTCTAATAGCCAAGATAGATAGATAGATAGAATTTGTATTCCTGATTGTTGGAGATGTCTCTCGGGAAATAACAAGCAGCACATATCTCATACTCATGCTTATCTTATATATAATTTAAAATCTTGCATATATTACATAAATGACAAAAAAATTAAATGCTCTATCGTATTTAAGTTTTATACCTTCCAAATAGGATAAACCAAAAAATGTTGACCTCTTATTTTTACATAGAGTATCGATTTTTATTTGAATCAGATATAGTAGGTAGTTTTGAAAATATCACAATCTATTCGTTAAATTCGAATACCAACATAATGATGAATATAAATTCACATTATTATTTGAAACTAATGCGAGTGATTCCTCAGCCTTTGCGCAGATTCAAGTTCATTGCGGCACTGCAACTTTGCACATTCGAAGATGTTTTTTTTTTTTTTTTTTTATCGAGCTAAATTTGGAACTGAAAAATTGGTGTTACCCATATGTATTTTTTGGCGATATTCCATCGGAAAGAAAAACAGTTGAGACAAAAACTGGGATACAGCACATCATACTAGTTTCTCCTATCTAAGAAGATAAGAGTAAATTGTGTGATATGCGTCACTCCATTTTTTTTTAATATTTGAATATCCTATGATAAGTGTTCCATACGCGGGCTTTTTTTGACATCACATATCCCATCTTAGAGTATATTTCTTAACTAAAATATGTAGAAAAAGGCATAGAAACAAATGGAGCTTGAACTTCTCCATTGGCCTTGTTTTTTTATAAATTTAATTAAAATTATAGTCTATATAAAAACTTTATTCAATAAATCTCTAATATCTAATAATCTAAGTTATATTTTTCTATTTTATCATATAAGAAATTTATTTTTTTTTTAAATATATTTCTTAGTTGCAAATATTATACGACTTTTGAAACGAAACTATTTTGTTTTGATTTTACTTTTCTATAAATCCGAAGGGGGTATTTAAATGACGATGTATAGGATCTTTTAAAAGCATGCCTAGGGAAAGTTTCTGATTTCTCATTATGATCCTGGTTTTATCCATGATTACACAACTCTCTCTCTTTCCCTAGATTTCAAAGTAACAGCTGATTGAATCGATATCAAATATGAAATTGAAGTAATATGAGAGCATTGAATAACTTGTCCATTTTGGACAAAATCGATTATTGCTTCAGGGCAATCACTATATATAAGCTTATTCAGTTTTTCTCTTTATCATGAGTACAACTTGTTCGAAAAAAAATAATATAAAGTTTTCAAAGATACTCTCAATTCAATTTACAATAACTTTTGTATCAATTTATGAAAATTCCCACTGAAAATGATATTCTTGAGAATTAGCTTTTTTTATACATAGAGAACTTCTTATTTCATTGAAAATATCAAAAAAATCTTGTGTCACATCACACAAATTACTTTTTCCAAAGATGAGAAAAATTGTGTGATATGCTGTTAAACCAGATTGTTTGTCCTAGAATCTAGTTTTTTATATTATCTTTCATTTTTCAAGATTTTTCCTTTGTTTGTATTAATCAATTAACAATATTATAAAAAAATTAAATTTTTTTTTTTAATTTAATATATTTGATTGGAAAAATTAGTACCGATTGCTTCAGACGGACGGTAAAGACGCGTGTTTCTGTGAGGCCTCCT
Organism: Anisolabis maritima; assembly: GCA_010014785.2. Taxonomy (NCBI): domain Eukaryota; kingdom Metazoa; phylum Arthropoda; class Insecta; order Dermaptera; family Anisolabididae; genus Anisolabis; species Anisolabis maritima. Next base: position 2,865 of record JAAAKE020144081.1, on the reverse strand, counting down.
ATCCGAGGTTCAGCAGTGTTTGGCCACTGAATATATATATACTCGTATATATCACATATCAACTAATAATTTATGAAATTAGATTTTAATATTTATATTGATATAAAACAAATTTAACTAATAACTCAAAAATGTTGATATTATTTTTAAAATCAATAAAAATAATCGGACAGAAAATTCATAGTTGGGACTTTTTTTTTAAAACTCATTGAACTTCTATAGTTTATTCTTTTTTGCTGATATCTTGCTTCCACATTGATATAGCTAGGCTATATATTTATATTGTTTGACAAGTTTATTTTGAAATTTGTTTTAAATCAATATATATTTATTAAAATCCAATTTCATACATGATTAGTTGATATGTGATATATATATCTTTAAACCATTCGGACCACACATGTTTAATTATTAATTTCTAGATTTAAAAACTTGACGTACGTTATTCGTTCAAGAGGAGCTTTGGTGCAATTAACCAAAGGATAAATTAGTGAGTTGGCCATTTGGAAAGTCTAGCTTCCAGAAACCAATCATGAATTTCTGCAACTTATAATATATCAGATTTAGTCACATTGAGCTAACTCCATAAAAGTAACTTTCCTTAATTTACTTAGATTCTTATTAGTAGGTTTTCTCAAGGAAATATCATATTCGAGTTCATTTATGACCAACCAACTCCTCCTTTTATAATCACTATATCAAGATATAGCTTTTATTCAAAGATTTAATCTTTAAAAGTCTTTAGACTAAATAAAGGCCAATAATAAATAAAAATAAAAAAATAAATTTTCTTAAATGGTTTATCGAGATCTTTAATCAGATATTAATATTCAATATATGTCTTGAATCGGATTTAACTAGTCATAGATAATTTATTTAACAATTTCTGTGAGTATATTTTTGCTTGTGGATCAAGTGACCATTTGGTCCCCTGGATCTCCAGACTTAGTCCAAATCTAAAATTTATTAAATAAAAATCATTTTGGAGTAACTTTATCATGAGATCTTGATATATACTTAGGGATATACAGGTGTGTCCGATGAAGAAACACCGATGGTCCGGATATGGTCACGTGGGCCAGATGATCACTTGATCCATCAGCAAAAAGATATTCCGAAAAATTGTTAAATAAATTACCTTATTTAATTCTAGGAACTCTTATATTCCTAAAACGGTATGTTTAAAAAAAATTAGACATTATAACAATGATAAACCCTTTTCTAATCTCTAGTTTTTATTATCTTATTTCTTTTCTTGAACTTTAGCTTGCTCACACTTAAAATACCTACTTTAGGATTTTTTAGCTGGCGTTGGAATAGACAAATGTCCCCATAATTGAATATAAATCACCGTCCTTTGTTTGGATTTGTTTTTTCTTCTTTTTTCAAAGGTCAATGATGATGACTCGAGTCATCCATCATGGACAGACTTCGATCGTTGACCGCAAGACGTCAAACAGCCCATCAACTTCCTCTTTTCCCTTTTCCCTTTTGCAGACACTAATGACTCCTGTCGTCGTCAGCTTTCATCCTCTCCTGAAAAGCTGAAACCTCTTCCCTTTCCGACTGGTCATCTATCTTGCTGCCTTTCAATCAACAACACTCCTTAACTTTTTATTTGCTTCTACAAAGGTTACTCAATTCGAAATAATTACTACATATTATAGTCTTCTTTATTAAAACTTCTTCAAAACCTGAGAAATTTCTAATATTAGAGGAATTTAGAATCTAGATAAATATAGCCCGAACTATACTATACTATATTTTTCTTTCCATTGTTTCCTTATACATATATAACCCCGCAATATTTCAAAACTATCTGGTTGTCTGCATATTATATCCAGATTGAAAATAACCACCAACATAATCTCAGTTTATAAAATAAGATTGTTCTTTTCAAATATCATTTTCTCGGTAATAAATTAAATTTTGTTATAAAATCCCAAATTATTACTAGAAAAAAATTGAACTAACATTGAAATGGTCGAATTGTGAATAAGACCAATTGCTCATCAGTATGCTTTTGGCACTAACAGATCCGTTCTGATCTTTCAGAGAACATTTAAATTAAAGTGCCAGAGGATATAAGAGAATACTTATTTTTGAAAATTTTTGCATTATTTTATTTATTTTGAAATACTCTCAAATTGCTATTATTTGTGTTAAGTTACGATCTATAACCCCCACGCCAGAATAATGACGGCTAAAAGATTTTCCCATCAAGTATTCAACCATGATCATAAGGACTCTTTCTCTCTCGCCGTGCTTCTGACCGCATATGACACTTTTCATTCTATTTCTCTTAACTTCTTTTAATGACAGCAGTATAATTTGTTTACTGAATAAATATTAGATTAGTCTTCTCTCCAAAACCTTAATTTATACATCAAATTAATCGTATTCTCATACACACGAAAGTTCTAAATGACTAAAATATATTTTGATAATATGTATTTCTAAATAATAATTTATTTGATAAAATGCGACTTTATGATCATTCTGAAATTGAATGAATAATTTCCTTGAACAATTATATGGATATTAATATTCATGTATAGTGTCACTATTTACTTTTAATAGTGGTAGGGTATAATTTTCTTTTGATTTATAAGGAAACTAAGAGGCAACTAAGATTGAAAGTATGAAATTATTGAAGAAAAATCACAAGAATTTTTATAATAAATATATTCGCTTGATAATAATAATGATTAATTAATCTTAAAGACTATTTAATTTATTATATGTACAACCAATTTAATCAACATTTTTTAAAATTTAACAGAAAATCACAAATTTTTTTTTTTTTTTTTTTTTGAGGGAAAAGCCTTAAATTAAAGGCTTAAAAACCCTCAATCCTAACAAAAA
>JAAAKE020144070.1:0-13216 GCA_010014785.2 Anisolabis maritima | reverse complement strand
TCGAAACGTCATGAACTTTGGGAGTTTCATTAGTATAGAGTTACCCCCCCCCCCCTTGCTTCTTCTGTTCTATTTCAATCAAAATCTACCACTTCTATATAAAGTTAAAAAATAGAATAATTTTATTTATTCTCTCCTCTCCCCTCAGATCTTTGGTTTTCGATCGCTGATGTTTTTACCTTATTTTGGAGTGAATTTATAAAATTCTAGACACCTTCGCGAAAATAGCCGCTGTTGCATCACAGTCAAACGAGTGAATTAAAAAATATATATACAAACTCATCAAAATTTCTATTTGCATTGAAAAATCCTTATTGCCATTTCCTTATAAATATACAGTCCTAGATAAGTGCAATATAAAATTTAAAATTAAATATAAATAGTATTAGCAGTGATTTTAAAGTATGCCAAAAAAAAAAATAATAATAAAACCTATCATTTTATTATAAATATTTTTTTATATTTATTGAAATATTTTCAAAGAAAATAAATAATTATATATCCTCTGGACACTTAAAAGAGGAGTGAATAGTTTAGACAACCCTTCAAAACATCTGTTGAAAAAATTATATATCAAGAACCAAATATTTAGACCAGCTGTTAAGATGGAGACAAAAACAAAAAAAGAGAACGAAGGAGAAATTTTTTTTATATTTATTTAAGAAAAATAAATATAAAACTAGAAGTTGTGGAAAAAAAGAATTTATTCTAATTTATTTTCGTTGAACTAAGAGAGAATACTTATCAAAAAAATAAAATTAGATAGCTATTTAGGTGAAGGTAATAAGACATATTATAGGTAAACTTTTATATGAAAATATATTTTTGAAGGTGAAGAAAAAAATAAACGACATTGACAAGATCTATCTTTATGACGTCAAATTGGTTGATTGATGGTGAGTTGAAATCATTTCTTCTTTAATTAAAATATTTATTTATATTATAATAATATCTAGTATAATATAGAGAAGTGGTCTAAGACGAAATATTTATTTTTTATTATTTTAATTTATTTATTTCAGTTTCATCTTTTGTTTTATATATATCTAGTGTACAATAATATTATATAAAAATATAGATTATATAAGCGTAGTATATATATATATATATAAAAGCTGTGTTGGAATTCAATCTCAAAAAAAAAAAATTCAATTAACAAAAAAATATATTCATGTTTTTTGTATTTTTGGCATCAGAGGCCACTAGACTCAAAAAATTATATTACATGTATTATGAAAGTAGAGGCAGTGGCTAAGACGGAGAAGCTGCGGATTACGAATCTAGAGCATGAAAATAGCTGGGGTTCGAGTCCTGCTTGCCGCAATTATTTCCAACTCTGCCAGAAGTCTCTTCACCCTACCAACCCGTCAGGCCAGCGTGGCCAACAACCCTATATGACGAACGTCTAAGGGAGGCCTATGTCCAACAACGGACGACAGAGGCTGTTTGATGATGATTATGAAAATATCCGTTCATATTTATTAAAACCATTGGTATCCAAAATAATTTAAATAAATAGTTTTTTTTTAAATCTGAGGCCTAAATCGTATACATAATATTATTTACGTTTCAATTATCCAGGCATATTTATTTATATCAATGATATATTATATTATAAATGTTATTTTATATTTATTTATAAATATATAATTTTTTCATTTCTTTAAATTTTTATATACTATATTCTGGAAAATATTATATTCCAATGTAAGATTTATGTAAAATGTAAAGCTTTAAAGTCCAACATAAATAAATTAAAATAAAAAATTTTCATCGGACTGCCTGGGAACCGAACCATTGGCATGGTTATCAATATTAACAATGTCAATACCTTTAACCTCTCGACCCGATTTACTTTCACTATTCGCTGAATTATGTATAACATGCATATTAGTTCATAGTAGGTATTTATTTAAGTTTTTTTCGACATCTGAGACCAAAGAGATTTAAAAATTCAAAAGGGCGGAAATTCAAAGACCTTGTGTTCGATTCCTGCTTGAAGCAGACTTTTTTTTATTCATTTAAATTATTTATCTTTCTGAATAAGAATTTTAATTAAGAGAGGTCTAAAAAGCATTCGAATGTTGAGTGTCTGAAACAGCAGCTTTGGCTCCTATTTGTCAACTGGTCCAGACAAGAGGGGCACTACAGGCAGGCGCCTCCTCGGAGATAAATCTCCTCTCGCTCTTAATAGATGGACTCTTTTCGGTTATCGCCTTCTCTCCTTAAGCTTATCTCAGACTCGATGTTCACATTTAATAGCCGGGAAATAAAAATATATTCTGAATATAAAGGGTTCACAAAATTCTATTATCAAAACTTTATATCTTGAAAATCGAGAAATGGGACTTTGGACCGCTTATGAAATATTAATAAAAAATATTTCTTTAGATGCTTTTATTATTTTATTTTTATTATCTATATTAGAAGTATTGCTTATATTTGGAGTCAGTTAATAAGGAGGATAATTTTTGCCTCGAAAAATTCGAATATTAGCATAAATAAACTTTACATATTTGATTAGTGATCCGCCTCAAATGTAATAAGCGTAGGTGATGAACTTGTGTCTTAATATCGAAAGAAAGCTCGCGCACAGAGCACCCACCATTTGCCGCCATTTTCAAGCGTTGAAATGTGCGTTATTTCTTTGAAGAAATTTAATTATAATTAATTTCACAATTAAGAAATATTCTATCTATACACAGCCTTTTCAGACATTAATATTTATAAATTTTTTGTCACTATAAAATCCATTGGAGGCGTCTTAAGAATTTTGAGCTGATCGTGATCTTTTGTGCCCTCTACAAGAAAAGATAAATAATTTATTTTTTTCAAAATAATAAATGATTTATTTTATTGAATTGATTGAACAAGATAAAAATTCAAATGCAAAATATACGTTCTCTAAATTTATTATTTATATAAAAGATAAGATAGTGGTTGCGTAAATTCGCGGTTGTGTTTTTCCTTTATCTGGGAAATCCTTAACAAGGCGGAAATGATCCCCTCCTCCTCTAAAGACTCGTCCCGTCCGCCCTTTTCATCCCGTATGTAATGAATATTTGATGGATAGATAAATTTGCCCTCAATTGAGGAAACGAAACGGCTTTCACTCTTTTATTTCTTTTAATGGTCCATATCGACATGTCAGTTGTTTATCTATTGTTTTCTAAAAAAAAAATTCTCATATTTATTACAAACTATACCTTACTAACTTACTTTGTGTAATTACTTTATTATAACCTTTTTACATCTCGTTTATATAAGAGGATATAGAGGATGTTGTGTTGATTAACTTATTTCTGAATAATCAAAAAAGGAGGTTTATTTTTTTTGATAAAATTTAATAATGGGAAGTCCCCGCAGCGCCTCAAAATTTCCTTTGGCCTTGTTTTAGTGTTCCCCAAACGTATCTGCCAGTGATTAATATAATTGCATTTGTCTTATGGTGTTTTCGTTTAATTGCGATAGATCTGCTCTAGAGCAGACTAGGCATGAATCTTCCTAGAATAACTGCGCAGGCGTAGTCTATATCTCTAGGGTGATCTTAAATGTTGAATTACAATTAAGGGACATACTTAAAACAGAAATAAAATATATGATAATATATTAATTAAATTATTTAATAATACGAATTATCAATAAAAAATTATCAATTGATGATTAATTAAAAGAGAATTTAAGATGCCAGAAACAAAAATAAATAAATAAATTATTGGATTGAAAGATGTTGTAATACTAGATCAACATAATAATAATCTATTATATTTAATAATACAGGAAAATTTTATTCTAAATTTAGTATTTAAGAATATTCAGATGAGAAAGTGTCTCACACTATTTAATTATTATTTTAAAGTAAAAAAAAAAATAATAATAATAATATGAGGGAATCCAATTTTTAAATAAATAAATGAACTTTGTTTGACATCCTTCCTTAAGGAAATGAAATGCTGGTGAAGTATTTCGTAATATTTTGATATATCTAGTAAATTATGAGAATTACGAAAAAAAAAAAAAATTCATTAAATAGTAAAAGTTTTTAAAATTGAAAACACCAATGACCTATGAAAAGTGAGTTTTATAAAAATACAAACCAAAATGAAGTTTGAAAGAAGGCAATCCAGAAATCAGTATTTAGAAATCTTATGGGGTCTAATAACAATAAATGAGAGTATGGATATATAAATCCTATTTGTATTTTGACATTTACTTTTTTATCAAAGAAAAGATCATAAAAAATTTGGACGATAACTCGTAATTACCAATAAAAAATTATCAAATGGTGATTAAGTAAAAGAGAATTTTTTGAAAAAGGATAAGTTCATAAGTCTAAAACAAGACAATATATCGTAACATATTTTTTTTTTAGAAGGATGAAGGACTGATAATCAAATGATAAAAATCATTCATAGGAAATTTTTTGTTGAATGAAAGCAAAAAATCTTACGATAACATTCATACTTTTTTTTTTTTTGCTTAAGAGGAAATGGAATTATCTATTTAATCAAATGAAAAAGAAAAGTTGAAGGTCTACAGAGAGTAATAAAATAAATGTTTTTTGATACTGACTCGAAAATTTTGGATTTGCATTCTTAAATTCTTCCAATTTATTATCAATTCACTTTTCAGACGAGTTAAAATTATTATAAGTCAAAAATCTATATATTATAATGCGGTCGTTTTAGGAATTCGAAAGACGTTTAGAGAATGAGTGAGGGGGGGGCTTCCTCCTCTCTTAAGTTTAGACATCGAAACGGGAAAGCTAGGGGGTGTTCTGATTGGTTTAAATGATATTGGAAGAGATTTAGAGTGGGGATAAGATTTTTGGAATTCCAAAGCCGACTAGAATTACATCATATATTTATATTTATTTCTTAAAAAACTTACAAAAAAAAAACCGACTATATATAACATAAATTTAAATAATGTGGCTTTTCATAAATTATACTCTATTTAATAAAACTTTACAATTGAGCATATGGAGGCGTGAAGGACGGACGGAGGGACGGCAATCAGTTAGCCAATCAAAACGTGCTCGAGACAAAGACAAGTTCCTATGGTAACGGCTCACTTTGCCATCTTTCCTTAAAAACTAACACAAACACTGGCAACACTGCAATCGCCCCGCTTGCCCCTCCAACCAAATAATGAAGTTATATTAAGCAAACTTAAAAACGAACTCTTGCGATTTCATTTATATAAATAGAATAGGAAATATTACACATGAAGGGAGTGAGGATTTGAGCCAGGTGTTGGTGAATATATATAAAGTATTTTTATTAATTGAACTTTTAGCACTCATCACCCCTTATTTTCATTAAAGGGTTAAATTTTTCTTTATTTAGTTTGAATTTAAAAGAACTATAAAAAAAGCAGTTAATAATAATAAAAATAATAATTAGAATTCAAGTCGATTAAAAAAAACCTTTGAATCTCAAAGAAATAACATTATATAAAAAAAAAGTATGCTTGCATCTGCTGATGGAAATGTGGTCTTTTATCCAGAGCGCCAGATGCTGTGTCTGGAGCAGAGGCTTTTCTAGGCAGGTGCAAAAGGAACGTAGCCTACTCAGCCCTTCTTAGCGATATCATACACATGGAATAGATAACAACGAAAACCACAAAGTCTGTATGGTCCGGTTCTTAAACTATACATACATAAATTAAAATAAATTTTAACAGGGTAAAATTTATCTTGATTTATCTGATGTGATATGAGTTAAGAAAATAGGAACAATATTTTTGGTTCCTTCGCTTCTTATCCCAAATTATTTGGATTAGTTAGCTAATAAAAAAAACTTTCAAATAATTTTGAAATAATATGAAGTAATTTAAGACAGACAAAGATAATTTATTACATTAAAAAAGACGTTTTAGGTCGTACAAAATTTTTTTAATATAATAAAACAAATAATTTAATGGATATCTTGGATAAATTTTGATGAAAATAAATAAATATACATTCAAAGAATAATTTTTTCAAACTCTCTTTAAAGAAACAAGTATCAGCCATTGCACAAATATACTATCCCTCTCAAAAGAAATTGGTCAAATTGTATCTTTTGTATCATATTCATGGATAATAGGAGAGCTACATGAAATTGAAATAAAATTAAATAATGTTTTACCTATTATTAAATTTAGCATTTTTGGATTTTCGGATTTCATCTACATTCTAATTATCCATTAAAAAACAAAAGTTTGTCCACTTACTTTTGAGGGGGATAGTATTATATATAATAATATTATATATACCTTTATAATAAAATATGGTCTCAGACAGTATTCTTCACATTTAAAAGAGTATTGTCAATGGAAACATTCATCTCTTTTCACCCTGAGGCCTAACGGATTTTAGGGGAGGGTTGGGGTCAAAATCCCTTTCAAATTAAAAATAAAAAAAATTTAAATAAATATGGGATCGGAAGTTAGTTTTGCATACCTCCCTCCTCTCTTTACCACCACCCAAACCTAACTGGCCTCAGATCGGAAAGAAAAAAATATTTATGAACCCTTAGACCAGGGGTCTCTAACTTTTTTCTCCGCGGGCCGGTTTGACAAAGCCGGATTTTTTTTTTTTGATCAACCAAATTAAGTCATATTTTTTAAATTATTTTATTCAAGAAGCGACTTGTTTAAAGGATAAATTTGTCTTTTATTTTGATAAATTTTATTCTCGGAATTTATATATATATATATAATCATTTCAAAGGAGATAAATTAGGATATTTTACAAAAATCGCAAATCTGTTTTTATCAGCAAGTCGGATTAAAGGAGCTCTCGGACCGCATCCGGTATTTTTGAGAGACCCCTGCCTTAAACCTAACGAGGTTTGACAATGATAATTTATCTCATGCTTTTATGTGGATTTCAATTGTCTTCCCTATATATAGATTAAATTCATTAAACTGAAACTCACATGGTTGCCTAAATCCCAGGCTCCTAAAATTAATTAGTAACGACATTAAGACTATAAAATAATTGCTGTCAAAAATGCTTGACATTTTAAATAAAAAAAAATGCAGAAATGAAATAATAAAATAATAAAATTTATGGCTTGCATATAAATGACTTAAATAATAAAAATTAATTTATTATATCTAATTTTTTGCAAAACCTAAGGAACCAAAAGAACGAATTGTCTAAATTTAATAATTAATAAAATATTCAAGAAAAAATAAATAAAAAAGATCAATATCTATATTGATAACCTTAAAAGCCAAGGGGTTCGGATCCCAGGCAGTCCGATGAAACGATATTTAAATCAAATGGATACCAATTGATTTAAATAAATATTACAAGTATCGTAATAAATTTATACATGTATCGTTGAAAAGTCTATATGGCTTCAGATGTCGAAGACTTAAAAAAAAAGACCGAGCCCAGGTACTTTATAAGTCAAATGGTCAGGATGAAAATATAGAATATATAGGACAATAATTCGTGTTAAACCATCTCTACCAATATTAGAATAATTACAATGAGTTGGCATTCATTTTATTGGAATAAAATATGTATATATAACCGAATTTTCTTTGTAATATACCCTCAGACCATGAATTTACTTTATTTCCTAACTCTTATTCCTCCTGCTTTCATCCTACATCTCAGGTCTTCTTTCACCTTAGGTAGTCTATAAATTTCTCTAAAAGATTGGATTAATATATTCCAATTAAATTGAGGAGGAAATATTTTCTTAACGACACTTCCAGAAGACGGCGCATCTCTAAAAAAAATCCGGCTTAAATGACAGCGAGCGAATCTCTTACTCTTTTATTATTATACTCGTATATAAGAAATTTTTTATTTTCACAATATTCATTTTTCAAATTATATATTCTAACTAATATTTTAACTTTAAAACGTGATTTGAGTCATAGAGGATTACAGTGTATAATAAAAGGTCAGTCACTAATGTATATTGAACTTAGAGAGAGTTATAATTAATATTTTATTCGCTCATATATACAGAGACCAAATTTTTATTAAATATCCCGAAGCGGTTTTGATATCAGGTTTTTCTCAGATCTCACGCCTTTTTAGCCCCACTATTGGCATCATATTCCATAGATATATTACATATCTTGACCGCATATCTCGTATCAATTTACTTGATGTTAAGAACGGGGAAGAAATTAATTTTGTTTATGAATTGGACGCAAATATGACCCCGCTCCCATGAGTATAAAAGTTAAGATATTTTTAAAAGCACATGTTGACAAACAACAGATGTTTATCTTTTAATTGAATTTCATTTTCTCATTAAAATTTGAATTCATTACTGATATAAATGTAAAATTTTTTTTACGCTTGGCAATTGTGACGGTTATAACCAGATAGAAATATGTTTGAAATTACTTGATCTAAATAAAATTATAATTAAATAGTTTTCGAGGCCTATTCATTTGGATCAGATATTTATATATATAATATAGGCGCCTCGCAGCGGACTTGATAAGCCATAGTTTATTATATATTTTTTGCGAGTGTATTTTTGAAAATTCCTCATATTTTTAAAAATTAATATAAAAAATATTACATGCAAAAATTGTAAATTATAAGTATATAGATAAACAAATAAAAATATAACATCTACAAAAATAAAAATAAAAATTATAAAAAACATAACTCAAAGAAACTTTATAAAATAACATGGTAAGAAATGCATAATGAAATAGAGGAAGTAGTAGAAAAACAATTAATTTTTTTAACATTTTGTGGATCATCTGGGAGTCGAACCCAGGATCTCTAGCCTACCCAGACATCTGTGTGTTTCATTTGTACATTACATTAGCCCTAGAGAGGCTGGAGATCCTGAGTTCGACTCTCAACGACCAGATGTCACTTGACCCATCAGCAAAAATATTCTCACAAAAAAGTAAAAACAATTTTTTTTTTAAATATTTTCTCTATTTTATGTATTTCTTACCATATTATTTTATAATGTTTATTTGAGTTATGTTTTTTATAATTTTTATTTGATATTTGTAATTTTCATTTGGAGATAATCTAAATATATCTTTATATTTATAATTTTCAATTTTTCAATTTTTATATGTAATATTTTTTGTAATCGTTTTTAGCCCAATGGCTGTTGGCAAAATGGGCAAAAGAAAAAAGAAAAAAAAATACTTTCTCTATTATTTTTATTTAAGTCAAAATATTTATTTAACTACAGTTATTAGTGAGATGGATAACTATATACTACTTTCATTTATTAAATGCATCTTTTCCCATTTTAAACTTTATAGTCTAATTGTAAATGGCAACTGATTGAAAGTGGGTGTGTGTTGTTGTTGTTGTTGTTGATGTTGTTATAACTTCATGGTCCCCGGGACCACTGGTGACCATATGCGTTGCTCTTCCGGCTGCAGACAAAGCTGGCCAGAGCAGATGGCGAATTACAGACAGATGTGGGGGATATGGGTTCCCTCACCCCCAACTAGCCAACCATATCACCTTCGATCATCACCCTCAGTTAATATCGATTTTGACCAAAATCCATGAAAATCTCACTATTATATTAGTGAAAATTGAATTTTTTTTGAGGCTCATGTTTATAAGTAAATTTAATAATTATAATTATTATATTATTATTATAATTATAATTATTTTAATTATTTGGGAATATATGTTGTGACTTTTAGCCAGATCTAGTACTTTATAAAAGTAAATAAATATATTTTTTTACTTGGTGTACTAAGCATGATTTTCCAAAAAATATTCAGTATTGTAATGGAAAATAGAATCCAGTTTTTCTTAAAAAAATTTTGTTCAGTAATAATACATCAAAATACTTTAGATAAAATATTAATTTCCAAAGCACCTTTGGCTAAAACAATTTTACAAAGTTTTCTTTTTATGGCAAGATTGTTTGTCACCAAAATCGTCGCGCGAGCGTATCGGAATCGTGGAAAATTTCAAAAACACTCAAATTGACCGCCATTTGTTGCGGACCCTCAGGCGCATACGCGGCGCCAATTCAAGATCATGTATAGATTCTAGTTATATAACTGTTTGAACTTGACCATTTTTATATAAAGAGTGTAATTATGTGTGTATTTTATATAAATAGTGTAATTATATTCCCGGGGTGTAATATTCTAAAAACATGCATCACTATTTCTGTTCTGATTGTTATGTGATCTAACTTAAAGACGTTTCCAAGTCAAACAACATAAATATTCTTCTTTCTAATATTTTAATTAAATATATTTTTATTTATTCAAAAACAAATAATACATATCCCCTCTAATAATTAATATTTATTATTTGAGATCGTATTAAAAGAAAGTCATGGGATTCTTTTGATGTTTTTTTTATTAATATAAAATTTTGTAAATAACAGATGTTTTCTTTTCTAATAATTTTCCTTTATGGATATTAATTAAATTCGTATTAATGATATTTCACTTTTATTAGTGATGATTTATTCGTTTTGGATAGAAGAGAAATTGACAATGATGAATAAAATCTTTTCTATATAAGAATAATTGAAAGTATGTATAGTACACTTAGAATCAATTAATGTTGTATATGGAAGAGAGGTAAAGCAGATGTTACACCCTCGAGCTCACCATGGTGACGATCAATTTATCTCCAAAAGGTGGGTCTCTTCAGTCAAGTCACGCAAGGTTAGTTCAATCGTACGAGAAACAATTAGCCAGACAGACCTTCGAGGGCCAGATGCGCATTAATGAGCGCCTATTTGATTTATTGTATATGTACCACTACTCTTTCTGCTCTCAAAGAATAATGCTATATAATATAATAAAGGACACTCAATCATCCCTTTTAATTATAATTCAAACCTAATAGCGATCTTAAATAGGATAAATAAAACAAGAAGAGGTGAATGAGTTTGTTTTTGGAGTAATTACTTCGTTACGGACTGGCTGAAAGTGTAGAAAGTCGCTTCTAGGTATAAGTTGGAGATTTATGCCATATGTCCATTAAGGGGTGTATACACTTCCCCCATATATCATTTTCTTGACAAATACTATATTTACCATAGTTATGTTAGATTTTTAATCACGACATGGTAAAAATTTATTCAACCCTATCATGCCTCATCATGGGGAAGGAAACGAGAAAATCTCAAATTCTTTGAGAAAATATATGAAAGTCTTGGTTGTAAGTCTGTTCGCATTTAAACAAAATATTGGGATTTTAATTTAAATGATTATAATATAATAAAAGGACCTGAAATCTGAAGATAGTGTTAAAAATTGATATGAGAGAGAGATTTAAATTTAAATCTTCAAAAATCCCCTTTTATTGATATTTCACAGCAAAGTGTTAGAAATAAAAAAAATCCCACTTTTTTATTTCATACTCCTTCGGACGTAAAGGCCATTTAGAGTTTAAAAAAAGTGTTTTGTATGTACAAAATAAATGTGTATATCTAATTAAGAATGTAATTATTAAATTGGTAAATGGGAAAACGGCATATTAAACAAGTACCTATAAATAAATAAAAAATAATATAATAATAATTTAAATTTTAAAAATCGTTTTAAAATAATTATTGTAGTTGATTTTTATTTTATTTTCTTTAATTTTTGCTCTTTAGCCTTAAGCGATCTAGCCAAATATAATTATTAATTGAATGCAAAAACAAAATCATCAGAAAATTTCAAATTACAAATTTAATTTCTAACATTGACAGAAAAAACAATGTTTTTTATTACTTTATTAATATAGAAAAGATTAAAAAGATATATTCACAAAAAATTTTAAATTAAGTCAAACACCTGATCAAATTAAAGTACCATTTTATATTCACTTGACCTCTGGTAAACTTTTTTATCTAATTATTGCGTTACTTTCATTCTTAACTCCTTTTACTTATTTCAATTTATTTATTATTACTTAATTAAATTTAATGACAAAGCACAAAGCTCAATTTTTTTCTTCTTAAATAAAATATAAAAAATATGATGTGATTAAACGGACGTCACCCAACTAAGGTAAGCTGAGTGATGTGCTGTCACACCAGATTTTTGCGTTGGGCTCACTGGGTAGTTGTTCAAGTCAACTTGAATTTATTTTGTTTAATAAAATTGAATTTAATTGACTCGCAGTTTGTTTTTCGAAAGATGATAGTACCCAGCCGGTTGCGCAAGCGAGGTGCGTAGAAACCCATCATGTCCAAACGTTCGAGAAGAGCCTTTAAATTGAGGGTCCCTCAATATTTTGAGGAGGAAAATGATTCAAATTTTATTTAAAGATTATCTAATTCAAAAGCTTCGAGGTGCAAGCGACGAATATAAAATTTAGATAGAGGCGATTATTTATTAAAATTTTAGAATGAATTAAAGAAATTGTTTATATACACAACAAATTTATTATGAAACCTCTTTCTTTATTTTTTCATCCTTAAACATTTCAGGCATTCTTTTCCTACTCATCTAAATAGTTGATTTTTTTTCCTTTTTCGAAATATAAGATAAATGTTGTCTATTAGCATAATAAAGAGCATTCCATTTCCCCAACAATCACAATAGAATAACCGTCGCATAGACAGGATGTGTCAGACATCCTTGGCCTCATATCAAAATTCTCTAGTCCTTTGACATGTGAAGATTAAAAAAAAAAAGAATGGACGTCTTTTAGTTTGAAAGGTTCAATCTCCCCCTGAAAACCCTAAGATTGCGTTTCGAAAATCAAATAAAAGCTCGATTACAATTTCTAAAGTAAATCCGATAAGAGATTCCGATAAATAAATAGACAATAAACCTCACAGTTCTAAACGGAAATAACAAAATCTCTTTGTTCGTTTAATTTAAATTCAGATTATATTTTATTTAACTTAACGCGTCTCTTCTCTTATACTTTTTTTCTCAAAATTTTATTGTATAAAATTTCCATGTAATTACAAATTTTGTAAAAGAGTAAAATAATAAAGGTGCTGTCCCTGACCCTTGGAACAAAGTCAAAGCTCATGATTGTTCCCTGAATAAGAGAGAGATTACATATACTATTAGATTAATAAAATCCAGTTCAAAATACCACCAAACAAAAATAGGTTTATAATCATAATTAAAAATGAAATAAGCCCATGCAGAGACTCCTGGAGATGTTCCTCGGCACGATAGAATTTTTATTTGCGAATGATGTTTAAAATGAAATTTTACTTTCATTATTAATGTTAATAATTAATTATATTTAAATAAATCGTATTTAGAAGATAAATATTTACAAATCATTTCT
>JAAAKE020144059.1:0-13217 GCA_010014785.2 Anisolabis maritima | reverse complement strand
ATCTTTATTTATTAATTCGCCAGCATTTTCTAAAATATGGGCTATGGCTGGTTTACAAGACTAAATAATTCAATAAATTTATTTGTTTAGTTTTTTAACAAAAATCTTTAGATTATGAAAAACAAGACTAAAAAAATTTTATTGAAATTTAAATCACTAGTAGTCGAAAATCCTAATAAGCTGAGGGGTTCCCGGGTTCCCTGAACCTAAAAGGTTTGGGAAAACCTATTCTACGCATTATCCATTTTTTAAAATTATTTATTAAAACTAATTTATGTGTCTCCACGAGCGATTCTATTATGAATAAGAAAGCTGACTTAAGTCACTAAGAATAGTTTGTACTTGTTTTTAAGCGTTTTTCCTTGTAACTTGTTATCTGAGTCCCAGATAAGAATCAACCTAAAAAACGAGAGATGAAAATAGGAAGGCCTCTACTTTGCCACTCTCAGAATTGTTAGGGATTTGATTGCCTTGAGTCCTTCGAGGTGGAATATTTAATGATCAAATGGATGAGTTAATTTATGTTTATTCATTAATTTCGTATTGTAGGCTATTTGGGAAACATTTACATTATTTATTTATTATTGCCGACAATTTGAAGTTAGATAGGTCAAGTTAATGTTATCATAAAAAAATACGCAACGAAGTTGCAACACTTTCCCGCCTTTTTTAGCCATCTATATTCTATGGGAATATAAGATATCCGCTCTCCAACCCAATCGAGAATCTAAGTCCTGTCAAGTTGATTTTATTGTTATTTTTTGGATAAATAAATATCTATTCATTAAATTAATTTAAAATTTTATATTGGCTATATAAGAACTGAGGCTAACAAAAAGAATTAAAAAAATTGAATTTAAATCAAAAGAAAAATTCAAAGATAGTAATAAAATAAGATTTCAAAGAGTTTTCTAAGATGACATATATTTATTATCTTAGACCAATTTTTTTAATAATAAATCCGTTTCCACTTATTTTAAAGATATCTAATTGTAATAAGTAAATGATAGATGAATTTTAATTAAAATCGTTAGAATGAATGTTGAGAAAATCGAAAAAAATACATCAGTAAAATACTTGTACTCTTTGGCCGATTTTATTGAAAAGCTTCGGGGAACATGTGACGTGGGTACTTTGCTTAAATATAAAATTTCAGTCTTGTATGTTTTTTCGTTTTTGAGAAATCTTGTTCAAAGACATACAGATTCACCATTTTGCTCAAAACATTGTAATCTCGATTTCGATTTGTTTTGGAGATATGTGAAAAGGGAGGAAGTCAGCCAGTAGGGAGTTTTATTTCGAAAGAGACTAACTACCCTACTGGCTGACTTCCTTCCTTTTCACATATCTCTGATCTGTGTACAGCCATCCATTTCATCGTATCGATTTTTTTTTGGCGATCGCAATACTTTCTCACTATATATTTCATATATATAATAAAGAGAAAGTAAAATTAGCTTTCTACTAATTTGCTCCGAGTTTGATCCCATTTTCTATCAGATTTACTGGGCTATTAAATAAAATTTAATTTTAGTCAAATAATGAATATGGGATATGTCAAATATAATGATTAGAAAATGTTGTCATGACAGGCTTCTGACTGTCGCGTCAATGGTGACGTGCGAGCAGAGTTTGACATTTATTTCTAAATTTTTTATTAGGTTAACTAATAAAAATCATATCCGTAATGCACTGGTTTAAATATATTATTTAAATCAAATATATATATATCTTTTGACTTAATTAAGAATCTCTCCCACTATTATTTAATAGATAGATGGTCGGCAAAGTTGACCGCTCGGCTTTGTTCTCTTTCTATTTAGTTTTGCAATATTTTTTTTTTTTTATTATTAATACAATTATCTCTCGTCGTCTTCAATGTTTGGGTGTCTGTTCAAAAGTACTTTACATCATATTTAGATAAGAAAATAAAACAAAATACCATGAAGCGTTGCAAATTTTTTAAAAGGGATTCCATTACGATTTATTTTAATGGCGATTCCATCTCCCCCTTGTTAAATTACTTTCCACTTTCTAAAAGACAATACGATGCGATGATGCTATAAGTTTTGAATTTAAGCAGTAGTGGGGGATGCTTGTTGGAAATTATTATAATTTTATTGCTGATAATTATATTTCTCTTTAGACTTTAAAACATTAAATATTCTAAAAGGGCTTTAATTCCGCCATATCATTATGTTTTTGCTTACGTTTTATTAAAGAAAGGTATAAATGAAGAAGGATAATAAAATGCGAGCATAAAAGATGAGGAAATTGGAGAAGCAATAGTTAACTTAATTCATTTATCAGCTTTTAAGGCTTACGAGTGTCCTAAGACACTGTTCCAGTGATTTTGTCTCTTTGCTCTATTTGTGGTAGTGTGCACACGCAGTAGCTTTTTGTATGTTTAATCTGAGTGCACTGCTATTCTATAGCTCGCGCTCTCTTTGGACACTCATGCACTAATACTCGTATACGGCGCCTTATAAGTGAGGATATCCTCACAATCAGGCAACAAAAATTAACGAGGAGGCAATATCATTCTTTTAGTTTTTGGAGAGCAGGGATATAATCTAAAATTGTTTGCCATGATGGGCTTCTGATTGACTAATTGAGTGTGGCGTTGCACTCATAGACTATAAGAATTTGGTTAGGCTAACTAATAAAAAAAGGAAAAATATATAATAATATATCCGGGATGTACTAGTAATATATAAAAAGATAATAAAGTTTTTAGTATTGTTTCCGAATTTCCAGTAATTTTATTAATATTGTTCCGATCATTGCATAAGCTGATTGTTGACTCTTTTATATATTTTTCTTTTGGTTTTGGATCATTCCGGACCTCTGGTTCCTCGGGCATTGTTTTCTCCCTGTCTTGGACAGCCCTAAAGGTCCCCATTTTATTTATTTTATTTTGAAGTCATTTTTTTTTTAGTATTTTATTAATAGAAAAACTATTTTCGATGACTCCCTCGGGGTCTCCTATCCGAGATTTAACAACAACGATCTCAATGGCATAGGCCAGGGGCGGGACAAGCCGAAACGATTCTTCGAACTTTTCAAGTAAAACATTCAGTAGAGATACTCGATTATCCGGAATTCGTGAAGCCCAGTTTTTTTTTTTTTTTTTTTTTTTTTTTTATTAAATTTTCTTTTAGTTTTTCAAGACACTAATCGGTTCTTGGGGCCGTAAATTAAATTTTTAATAACGTGGACTTTGAAACTTAAATAGTTATTGAAATCCAGAGGGTCAAATTTGATTTAACTTTTCCTTGTATACGTATGCACATATTCATAATATACAAAATATAGAGAGGAGAGAAAAATTCTAAATAAAATTTCGCATAAATGATATTATCCATCCCGGATTTACCTTTCACTCTTTAGGAAACCCGAGCCAACGAAGATATCACTTCATTCTATTTTAACTAATCTCTTCCAATTATTAGCTCGCAAAAAATAATTTTAAATTAATCGAGTCATTCTTAACTCCTCGTCTCTCTCTATTCATAAAAAAAAGACAAAGTCGGGACCAGAAGCGCCACTCCTGTCCGAATAAATGAATTGGTCTGAAAACTCTTTTTCTCTCTTCTGGAATTATCCCATACCCTTTTTTTTTTTTAGGAGAAAAGCCCTCAAAATCTAAAAAAAATTATTCCCCGGTTGGTTACCCCTGGTGTATTGTGCGCTGATGGCACACACCAAGCCCCATCACCAGTTCGGGCTCATTCACTATTCCTGATGCACTTTTTTTTCCCTTCACCTCACCCGGCCATAATCTATTTATTGAATCCAAGATATACGTATAATTAATTATAGAATAATAATTGTGATATTTTTGTCAAAAGTCATTTAGGGTGTCTAAAACTAAAAAATTCTAAAAGTCTATATTGAATACTCTTTTAAATATATATATATATTTAATCTTTTTCGGCATCTTAGACAATTTAGACTCTGCTATTATTTATTTTTATTAATTGGCAAAATAATTTAAATAAATTTTTGTTGCACAGGACGGGAAACGAACCACTGACGTGAAGCGAGACATCTACCTCTGCTCCAAATGTCAGAGCTTGTTAAATAATACAATTAATCACAAGATGGAGAAGATGTGAAAGGATACTAGACATCAAAAGGGGGGCCTGCCATCAGCTGGTAAGTTCTAATTTCATTTAGAAAAAATGTACTCCTTATTAATTTCGACTTGATCATTTTTGTCAAGTTATTACTAGATGGACATCCGTGAATAAAAGACTAAGGACTTTGAAATGGCAAAGTTGATTCTGTTAACGTCCGAAACACGATATAATCAAAGTGAGATATATATGTATGTACACTAATGATTATATTAATGAAGGTCATGAAAATGACCCCAACTGCCCTCTCCTCCTCTTTGATAATACGAATACGTTTAGCCTTGAACCAGCAAAGAGGAATTCCTTTAGGCTGCTGCTCCCTGCCTCGAAACTTTTACATTTACAAAAAAAAAATATATATATATTTATTAAACTTTGATCGTTTTAACATCCTGTTTTATAAAAATGTAATTTTCTTTTTTTTTTTAATATGACATTTTATTGAGCAACATTTAATATTGAAATATTATTTATAAATCATTATTGTTTATTTTAGTAATTATTAATACAAACATCTGGTGTGACTAAACTTTCCCTTACCTAAGGTAAGGAAGCTCTGTCACACCAGATTTTTTTAGTTGTTGGACCACCCTCCTAGGTAGCCGTTCAATGTTCAGTTTAATCAAAATCGGTAAAAAAGTTTATGAGAAAATCACAAAAAACGTACAAGCCCAAACAATTTTGGGGCGGATAAGGGTTAATACATTATAGAGATAAAAAAATGTTCACTTAACCTTCAATTTTTAATAGATTCTATGTTTACTGATTGTTATATATATATATATCAATTTGAAGCTTCTTTATTGCTGAATGTATTAGTCATTTCTGTTCGCAAATTTTACTTGAATTTCGATCTGTTAAAGTAAGAACTTCGCTTTTACTGCACGAGACCAAATTTACACACCGTCCGCGGAAGCAACTCGTAACCTCTTGGGGCTCTATATATATTTTTGAACGTATTGTTAAAGAAATTTCGAGCTTCATAGTCGCCGTCTCCTTGAAAGGAACTGAAATTGTGCAAAATTCTTACTTTAACAAATCAATTATTTAACGTCCCAAATCAAAGTAAAATAAATATTAGAGAAAAACAGAAAAGACGAATACATTTAGCAAGAAAGAAACTTCAAATTGATATATGACAATCACTAAAAGTAGAAATTCAATATATTAAAGCTTGTATGTAATGAGGCCCTTAACCTAATTCTCCAATTATTTTTGCACTAATCTAATTAATAAATGATTTATGAATTTTAATCAAAATCAATAGAGAAATTTTTGAGAAAATTGAAAAAAAAAAAAGTACATCAGTAAAGTATTAGTACTCGTTGGCCGATTTTATTCAAAAGTTTAAATATAAAGTTTCAGCCTCGTAGGTTTTGTCCTTTTTGAGAAATCTCGTTCACACACACACACAGAGAGAGAGAGAGACCTTTTTTTTTTAAACTCAGGAGACCTCAAAACGTGTATTTCTCAATATCGTTTTTTTTTTGGCCATTCGCAATACTTTCTACCTACATCGTTAAGAGAAAGTAAAAATGTGATGGTTTTCACGACTAACTAAACTTTTATTGCCAATAGATCAAAGTAATTTAATGTGTTTTTATAATATGTTTACTTAAAATATTTTATTTAAAGAAAAACAAAATAGGGAAATAGTGTAAATATTTATTTTTTGATCATATGCAGGGTCATGAATAATTATTATTTTCTTTGAATATTTTTTTATCTAATACATGGAATTTGGAGTTACATTCAGATAATAATATTTTTAGTTTTTCTAGGAATTATTTATGTGCTATTTCAAAATAATTATTATTACGATTTTATTATATCAGAAAAATTAAATAACAATGGTTAATTTTTCTTCTTTCTCTACTCAGCAGCCCTAAAACTGAGGATGGGCCCCGAAACGTCTTCTCTCTGGGAGTTTCATTCAATGCACTGCATCCTGCTTGGGCTGCCATCTCCAACTTCCTTCTCACAATGTCAATTTGTTACTAAAAAAGTAAATAATTTTCAAAATTTTCTCTGGTCTACTTGGAGTTGGAAGGTGGGTGGAGAGAGGCGGAAAACGCCCAAAGGCCACCTGTGCAATGGAGATGGAAGGAACAGGGACATTTTTTATCCTGAATTTTTATTTCGTAATCTTTTTTGTTTCATTTTTACCTTTTCGGAATTTCTTTTTTTTTTTTTTTTTTACATATATTTTCATTAAAATTTTGCTTTGTATTTGAGATTTTTTCTTTTTGATATTTTTTTTTTTTCCCGGTATCTGAGGTCATTTAGACTCCCTCCAAATTTATTTATAGTCAATATAATTTTATCGTTCAGGACGGGAAGCGAACCACTGACCCTTGGTACTTGGAACTCTACCTCTCTTGGAATGCCTAAGAAGGTATTTAAATTTAAAGCGAATCGGTTCTTATGCAACGTTCTAATATTTATCCCGCACTATGATTTTCTCAGCATCCGCTGAACTTCAGGATAATAATGAGAAGTTTTTTTTAAAACAATCCGTTAAGTGGGAGCTAATTTAATTTCTAAAAAAAAAAAATTGGGTATATGAAAATAAATAAATAGATAGAAATTCTTTGATTTGTTTTTTTTTTGAGCACCCCATCATAATTTGTTGTAGTTGGGAGGTAGGCAACCCAAATGTCCAACTCAATAATGGATTTTTCGATTAATTGCTCCAGAGATGCACAATAAATCCTCTAGCGGAGTTAATCGAAAAAAAAGTGAGTTGGTCATTTCATTTCGGTTGCCTAACTTTCATGCACTCCATGGCTATAAACTTTTTTAATAAGGTCCCGTCTTAGCTGAACAAATCAAGGAAGCTCAATGTTCAATTTAACTTATTTTTAGGACATTTTAATTTCATTTTGATCGATATGATATCAATACCCAATTTATTTTGACTGGTAATTATTTACCAGAGATAGAGAGACCTATCATCGACAAATAGATTCATAAATCACTTTTATTTTCCACTAACTATGTTAGTATAAATTTACTGGGCAGGATGAATCATTCCATGTTTAAAAACAGGAAAAAAGTATTTTAAAAGTCAAACTTGCCACGAGGTCTGTTTTAAGATTCCCATAGCTATGCTAACTCCCTCTCCCCCTGCTGATATCCTAAGTGCAGTGGCATAGAACAGGTTGGCAATAAGGGCATTTATATATAGAGAACTAGTGGATGTATATAGAAAGATAGAGAGATAGATCTAAGATATGGATGGGCGCTAAGCAGCCAAATAAAAGCCACCCCTGTTTCCTTAAAATCTGACAACTCTTTATTCGTTAAAGAATACAATATGATTTGTGTAATTACATAAAAATGTTTAGATGGTCCACATTTTCGAAGGAAAGTGAGGTGAGTCACAAGGCGTATTTCATGTAATTTTTACTTTCTCTTACCGATATATATATCGATATCGAGATTTCAACGGAAATACACGTTTTAAAGTCCCCTGAGCCTAAAATTCACTGTCTGTGTATTAACAAGATTTCTCAAAAAGCAAAAAAACGTTTCAGGCTGGAAATTTATATTTTCAATAAAATCGGACAAACAGTACTAGTGCTTTCTTTACTGATGTATGTTTTTTTTTTTCGATTTTCTCAAAATTCGCTCTAACGATTTTAAAATGCATAAATCAATTATTTATTAGATGATCTTTGAAATATATTAATCCTTTTATTTCCTCAGAATTGTTTAGAGCCTACATTTTTTTGTTCTCTCTTAACTACTCTAACGATTTTGATAAAATTGGATGTACATATAATATATATATATTGTATATAGAATGATCTTTAAGATGTATTTTCACCTCAAAATAGTATTGGATTTCGGATTTTAAGAATCTCATAGAAGAAAAGTTAACAATAGAGACCTTTCTAATTAGACATACGACCTAAAGAAAAATAAGATCCACCAAACAGAAACACCTTAAATATTAATATATTTTTCCAAAGATGAGAGCGCAATCGATTCCTTACCCCCGGATTAGTAAATGTTCTTTAGAGCCGTTTTCAAGAAAAAATTTACATATTAATACATAGGGGACCTAAGATAAATCTAGGAATAAAAAATCAGATTTTATAGTAGTATATCGAAAAAATAGTATTTAATTCTTATCTTTTATATATTTCATTCAGGCATTTCCAAAATATATTTAATTATTTGCATATATTATCACCTGATAATGATCCAATAAATTTAAATTTAAATAAACGTTATGGAAAATACAAACAAACATCGCAGGGATAATTATTTGAGGAGTCTCAGCCACTGCATTCTTCATGGTACTGGTACTATAAACCACATTTTACCATCCTGTCCTATTTCATCACTTATGGAACATTGTTCGTTATTTTAATCAGCTTATCATCAAATCTTTCGTATCGGTATCTGAGTCCTTCTTCTTTTGTCTTTGATTTTAGGCCTACTATTAGATTTCTTCCTTTGTCTTTTAGCAGTCCTCCTACTACTTTCATTGTAAGTAAGTTTCTTCTTTCTCGTCACCGAAGTCTGTTGTTTTTTTTTTTTTTGCCTTTGATAGGTATGCGTGTCAGTATTTCTGATTGCTGCTTTCTATCGAACAAATTCCTGCCTGTGGAATTATGGGATTGGAAAAATTGTATGTCTTGACATATGAGATAGTCCGGCTTTCGAATCCTGAAATGACTCCAACGTTGGGTGAACACTAGGATTTTCCTCTAGAGTTGAAATTTGATGTTCATGATCCACAATTATATGACAAAAATCTTCAGTACTAAATTTTCCAAGAACCGAAGGATAAATTTCTATTGCTCTGAATCCTGAAATTTCATTCTGCATTGTGGGTTGTATTCAGAATAGAAGGCAGATCTGATATCGCTATTTACTGTCTTCATGATTTATCATAAACAAATCTGCATCTAAACTTTCTTCGAAGGCAATATAATTCTCTCTGCAATATATTCATATGCTTTCAATGATATGTTACTTGCATGATTGTCTCAAATGCGGAGAACCGGATCATCTCTTGTTGACTTCACATGCTGTTGAAAATGCTGAAGCCAAGTAAAAAAAAAAAAAAAAAAAAACAACTCTTCCTGGTTCTATTTCAGTTTCTCTCTTTGATGCCGAGATTTATTATCATATATCCAATTTTATTTTTCTAGAATAAATTAGCTCCCACTTAACCGATTGTTATGAAAATTGGTCCCGGGCTGAAAACAAACGTCTTAATTATTATCACCGAGTTTCAAAAAATTTGTAAAAATCGCGATAAATATTGTAGGTCCTTTTTTTATCGCCGATCGATTGCTTCAAATTTCAATACCTCCTTAAGCACTCATAAAGCTAGAAGGTTGTTAAGTTTCATTCTTTTCCGAGAAGTGGTTCCAGTGTAATAAACCAAAATAAAAGCTACATTTTGCGTTTATGAAGACCTTTTGAAATGAAACTCAAAGATATTTTAAAAATAGAGCGGTTAAAATATATATATATAATATTACTTCCTCTTATTTTATATATAGCCCTTTATTTGTCATTTTTAAAATAAATATAATTACGATTTTATTATATCAGAAAAATTAAATAATAATGACTAATTTTTCTTCTTTCCCTATTCAGTACTGTAGCCCTAAAACTGAGGATGGGTCTCGAAACGTCTTCTCTCTGGGAGTTTCATTCAACGCGGTACATGAATTTCTTTTTCCAATAACCACACGTTGATTTATTTTTAAATTGTGCTCTTTATTCAATTACGTCACGCTTTATGCTGTGATTGAATAAGATCACTTCCTCCTATTACTGAATGTAATGTTTCCTCTCTATCCGTAAAAAAAGGCAACAATGGGATAAAAAATTTAATATATTAATTATAGAATAATGTCGGCAACAGCCACCAAGATACTTGTTAAGCAAGGTCAAAGGGACCGAGGAGCTATCGATATTTAATAATTTAAAACCATTCATATGTGAATTGTAAAACTCTAAATGGTCACTGCAGTCGAAAAAGAGCATAAAATAAAAAAAAAATTAAAGATAATTTGTTCAACTAATTCATCATGAGTGTCCATATTTCTTTTAAATAAGCATTTTTAATCTAAACAAAGTACCGCAATTATATATTTAACGTGAATGATAATATAAAATTGATTAAGTTATTAATATTCACATTTACATAATAATAATATATGACTGTAGGACCTATGAAGACAGATTTTATTATGAACCGATGAGTGATTATTTGAGCTATCGATCAGTGAAGCATTCGCGCTTCAGCAAAAGGGGGAAATATGTGTCTTCAGCTCATCACTTGCCTCTCCCCTAGGGGTCCAGGCGGGTTATAAAAACAGAGCGGAAGCCATTGAAAATTTATTGCGAGTTGCCTCTCTCGGGTGTTCATTTAAAAAATTTTGTTCAATTGATAATTAATGAATATAAAGTTCAATTAAAAGCTTGGCCAGCGAGATTTGTGTTGGTAATGATATCAGACTATATTAAAATTGAATTGAGTTAATTTATAATATTTAATTAACGAGCATTGATATTGGAAATTTTAATTAAAATCAATTTTTTTTTTCAATAATTGTCGATATTCGTTGAGATTTTGAAAATAATGAAAGAAAAATTAATATCATAATAGTAAAGTAAGCGTCTGCCCCCCTTGCAGAAAGTTAACGCTCTAGCCCCTCTAGTCCCACTCTCTAGCTATGCTCACAAGGTCCGATTTGTAAATATTATACTACTCATAGAACCAAAAAAAATTTTGGATGAAAAAATAGTATTTGCTATACCACGCTGTCTTCTTTGAGGTACGTTAAGAAAACTTGATTTATACAGGCCACTCTTCGAAGAGAAAAGGCTACATACAGGTGCGAGAAGATTTCTATTCGATTAGATTGGGTGGTAACCGATTAGTTAGAATGAATATAAAAGAGAGGTTCCCCTCCAGGGATCA
Organism: Anisolabis maritima; assembly: GCA_010014785.2. Taxonomy (NCBI): domain Eukaryota; kingdom Metazoa; phylum Arthropoda; class Insecta; order Dermaptera; family Anisolabididae; genus Anisolabis; species Anisolabis maritima. The sequence goes on along the minus strand of JAAAKE020144059.1, from coordinate 2,126 downwards.
ATATGATATTGAGAGGGATGGATTGGAAGTTGATGGGAAAAGTAAAAACTTATCAAGCCCACCCGTCATATGAGTGTCAATTCTACTCACTTAATAAAAGTTTTATTATACCGCTCAATTACTATAAATATATTACATATATAGTTACCAGAAAAATAATCTAAATCTAGTGTTTTTTCTTAATATAATAGTAGAGAAAAAGTGGAAAAAAATTGAAAAATTCTTAATTGGGTCGGTTGTTTGGAAGCTTGTGATAAAAAAGGAGGAATGAAAAATGAATGAGAAATAATGTCAATTCAGATTGTATGATAGATAGATGATGACTAAGTTTGAGGTTTGGTAAACAAAAACATATCATGCAAATCTGCCTTCACGTCCTATACCAATATTTCCCCCACTCTTTCATCAAGCTTCAGGCCGTGCAGTGATCCCCATTTACTACTCTCATCATAACTATAATTTTTTTTAACCGACTTAAAATAATGTTAAAAAAAAAAAGTATAAAAATAATATTAAATAGGGAGAAAAAAAAAGAAAAGGGTGAAATTAATGTAATTTATTCGATCCAGAGCGACGTTAGATCTTAAGATCGAACAGTACAAGTTTTTAAAAATGGCTCAATGTTGCCGAGTCATCCTAAGTGAAGATTCTCTTGCCAAATGATTTGGTCTGACCTTTCTGTCGTTTCTTTTTCTACCAGGTTGCTAATCAGTATTTAAATACTAAATGCATTAGTTTTAGTTATTTAGCATAATTGAAGTGAATTTATCTTTTTATATTACAAAGAACAAAAAAAAAGTATTAGTATCAGCATTTTCTTGAATCAAAGCTTTCTTTTATATTCATTCAAAACAGGATTTAAATTAAAAAGAAGAATTAAATTTCAAACAAAAAATAATTTTTTTTATTCATTATATTTTAAAAAAAGGAGATACTTTTTAAAAATAAAAAAAAATATTCAGGTTTTTATATAAACTTGATTTTTTATTTAATTAATACAGTCCAGAAATTAATTAAAATTTATAAACTCCATTTGTTTATCCAACGATTCGGTTTGCCGATAATTTTAATTAAATTTGTAAGCAAAATCAATTTGTTTATTTTATATTCGGCGAGATTCCAAAATTCAACCTGGGTCCTGACTAGGCCAGGCTACATATAATGCAAGATGGACAAGACAGGTCCCCGAGTTGACCTTTACTGCTTCTAATAACATTTTAGTGGTCTTTTGGGAGAAATACAACAAAATGATATTGTGTTTGAACAGGATAATAATAATTGATTAATTGTATCAAGGAGAGCTCTAACTGAAAGGGACAAAGATATCACATACAAAAGAGATTAAATAACATAATAAAATACATTAATAAATTATTGTAAATTTATCTCTCATTTTTCTCATCCCCTATTTGTCAAGAGTAGAAAAATAATAATATTATTTGATTTTCATTTAAAAAAACTCATAAAAAAAGTTAGATCATCCGTTATTAGCGTTATTAATTACCAATTTCAAAAACAATATTTATTTAACTATATAATGAAAAAAGTTTATAATAAAATATTTGTATTTTTTTTTTGTATATATTTATTAGCTGGTTTAGATTTAAAATTAAAAAAATAAAATCTATAAAGATATTTTTAATATAAATTTATTTTATTCAAGTTTTAACTCTTAAATGTTAGAAATGTTAAAAAAAAACATAAAATAAACTATCGTAGGCAGTTGCAAAAGACTTTATAGATCATGCGGTGTGTGAGTGATGTCTGTTACTATGTAGCTTTCCAACTTCTTTAAGTGGAAGAGCCTTTCTACCTTTCTAAATGCCTGTAGATTTCTGAACGTGAGAACATTATATAATAATTTTTCTTAAGATCAATAATTACAGAAATCTGAAAATAAAAGTGGTAACGACAGGCATAATTTCAAAGGCAAATTCGTTGTTACGTTTTTATATTTACTATTTTTGCACAAATATGTCGAAACAAAGGTTAATAGGAATAGTAAATAATTATTTTCAGAAATGTATCCAAAAGTGAACTAAACTTTTATTAAGTTAAGTTTAGATTTAAATCGATTGTTAATTCTAACAGTGGCTCTTCACCAAGAGATGCTACATTTGTATTTT
>JAAAKE020144048.1:0-13218 GCA_010014785.2 Anisolabis maritima | reverse complement strand
AGGTTTCCGCGGTTGGTTGTATGTGGAATAATGTTTTCCCGGGTTGGCCCTCTTTGGTTGTATTATTATTATTATTTATTCCATATATATATATATATATATATATATTTACATCTTGTAACCTGAGTACAAACTCAAATATATATATATATATATATATATATTCACCGTTCATTTATCACTATCTACTTAATTACAAATTATTTCTTCTTTTTTTTTATTAATTTTAAATTCACGTTATTTTCGATTTATTCGAGCTGCATTGTTATTTGGTGCAAATGTTAGTGAATCCTTCCCCCTCATCAAAATCACAACAATCAACAATGAATGGAATGATTCGGCCCAACAAGATACCATATTAAACACCCCTGTTACAATTGGCTACACACTGTTTCAATTTCAATTTAAAAAGCAAATATTTTCATTAAAATACTGTATCATCCATAACAAAAGTTTAATTCTTTAAATTAGTAAAGAACAGACAAAGTGATATGTTTATCTAGTTATTTTGATAAGAATAATATATGATGATGAGGATGTCAGAAACAGTCAGTGGAATTATTTTTTTATTAATGGGTTAAATGGGAGGCATCACCAGACCTCGAAAATGTCATTTATAATGATCATTTATAAAGAGTGTATCCATTCAAATAAAAATATGACTTTTTTATAGGCTCTCTCTGAATCATTTTAGACAGATTTTTTCAAAGTCCATTACTCAAGGGCTTCCAAAGTGGTTAAATGTGACATTCAAAAATCCTTTTTATTTTGGATTTCATTTATATATTAAAAATATAGTTTTAGCAAATAGAGAATGATCAATGTCACAAATTTTTATATGTAGTTCTTAAGATCTTTTCTAAAGCTGAGAGGAATCCTATATTTTCTAGAATCTGAATCCTTAGAAGTTCTTGAATCTCTCGACACTAGAACAATGGCCTTATATTGTAGAACAATAATTTCGTATTTATTATATAGTAATTTAATTTTAAAACACTTTCAAGTGTTTCTGTCTCCCCCTGAATAATTAATGATAAGAAAGCTTTAGTAATTTTTAATAAATTAAACTTAGTCACCTGTAGTATCCTCCGGCTTGCTTGTATCATCCTCTACTGTAATAAATAAATAAACTGAGTCATCCAAAATTAAATTCTTCTTGGTTGCTTTTTTTCCTCCAAAAATTTTCTTATAGAATTTATTTCATTCATCATTACAGCTCTTCTTAATATCAGACCCCTTTGGAAAAGGTTGTACGCTTACAACAAATTATTAATCTCTTTTATTTAAATTTCTCTCTGTCTGTTTGAACAAAGAGGGGTAATTTACTTTGAAGTTAAAACCTGAAAAATCAAAATTTCTCTTAAGTATTAACTTTAACAAAATTATATTGTTCAATTCATAATTTTGAACAACTCTAATTTGAAATAAATTTTTATATCATTAAAAAAAACCTATTTAAAGGGAAAAAAATGATAAATTATGATTACCAGGGATTGCAACGCCTCTAGTGGTCAACCCGAGAAGCTCTAAAAATTTGTTTTAATTCATATTTTGAAAAAATAATAAATAGGACTCAAAAGTCTAAAAAAAAAGGAAAATAACTTTTTACATAAAATTATTGAATATTTATGACAAAAAATAAAAGCGTGAGCGCTCATTGAAACTTAAAATTAATGAGAAATTAAATAAAATATTCAATCAGTGCCCACGCTTTTATATTTTTTAATAAATATTCAAGAATTTTATGCAAAAAGTTATTTTCTTTAAAAGAGATTTGGTGTAAAAGAGTTATTCTTTGGAGAAGGGCAGGTTCAGCCTTTATTTGCTTGTCGATTTCGGAGACATTTCGAGATAAATTTATTATTTCATCCTCAGTCCAAAAAAATTGAATATTTACATAAAGTTAGTCCTTGCATACATAAGTTCATTGTAATAACAATGTACATAAGTATGTAAGGAATAACTTTATGCAAATATTCCATTTTTTTGGACTGAGGATGAGATAATAATAAGTTATCTCGAAACGTCTCCAAGACCGACAAGCAAATAAAGGCTTTAATTTTTGCTGAACTGTCCTTCTCCCAATAAGTTATTTTCCTTCCCTTTCCCTCGTGACTTTTAGGACCAGGAACCAAAAATGTACCGAAACTAAAAATAATTTATAAATTGAAAAAGTTAATTTTCCATCGATTTTTTTTTGTTTTTATTTATTTTGATAATTAGAAATATATATCGGTAAAAATTATTAAAAATTTGTTTCATCTATTTATTTATTTTTTAAGATTATAATTTTATATTCTGGTTGCACTATAATTTCAAATAAATAAGAATATTCATTATTTAAAAAAAAATTTTCATTATATTTAAATTTATATTTATTAAATTGATTATTATTATAAAAAATAATCCGTCATGCAATAAAACCTCGAATCTCATAAGGAATAAAATCTTAATCTTTGAAATTTATTATGAAACTTAATCTTCTTCACCGTGCTTTCAATTAATGAAGTTGAGAATTAAATTTTTTAATGATTAAAAAAAATGTATAAAAAAATTATTTTTAGGGAAAATAGGATTCATAGAGAATATAAAAGAGGAGCTTTATAAGATGGAGGGGGGAAGGAACCTGGTTACCCATCCCCAAAGTCAAAGAAAATCGCCAAAATCTTAACAAAATTTCAATACAAATATGAAAAAATTACAAAAATAATAAGTTTAAATTGTTTCTAATTTTCTAATAAAAACGATATACAAATAACCAAAAACTAATTCTAAACATCAGACAATAAAAAATTTATTTTGCCTCCCCTCTTCCAAATAAAAATCCTGACTACGCTACTAACTGCCCCTTTCAGAAGAAAGTGAAGAGCTAATTTTTTTTTACTTGAAATAAAATAATATGGTTAATAAATGTCATGAGAATATTAATAAGCACATATTTTGATTTATTTTAATTTATATTTATATATAATTAATAAATTAGCATTATGTTTCTGGAGTAGAGTAGCCAAGATTCTTGTTTGGGAGATGGCAAAGTGAAAATTTTTTATATGGCATTTAGAGTTAAATTTTCTTGATTTGTAAGTTTTTCTTAAAAATTCCATTTAAATTTTCTTTGAGCCTTGGGAGGGGGTCCCCCCTCCCCTGAATGCGCCACTGGTTTTGGGGACCATTTCATTTGAGGTTAACAAGTACAACTACTAAGAACTAATTTACATATTAGGTTCACTTGTATTAATATTACTTAGTTTACGAGATGAAGATCAATACACCAACTCCTCCCTCTATCATTTGAAGATATAAGAAAATAATTAGCCAGCTAAGAGATGGATTGATGATGGAGACGTAGTGATGGTGGGTGAGGAAGGGAGTAGGTAGGTCTCGGGACTCGTTTCCCCGGAGCGAAGTAAGCCAGGAGAGCAAACTCGATGCTGCCTCAGGGTTTGTCCTGCTTCTTCATTGCCTCTTCTTCTAGCTGCTTTGCTACGTCTTTGTGTCCATCGTCGTTTGGTCGTCTTTGTGTCCCCCCTCCATATCCTGTGGCCATCTCACATGGATCAAAACTTTTGTTATTTAATTTTGTTTTTAATCAGTATTCAACAAACGTTTCTTTATTAATTGGCATAACTGAAATTTATTCCTCTATAATAAATTTATTTATACTCTTTAAAGTGTACAATTTTACATATGATCCATCGTCAAGATATGTGGACAGAACACATATAAGTCTCGTGGGCTCTGTCCAAATATTATTAATATATGTACAATTAAATAATCAAGTCTATCTACGACCTATTTAACATGCTTGTTCCACGGGGCCACCCATCCGTGGTTCAGCCGTGCTTGATCTTATTTCACTCTGCAAACCTGGTACTCCCCAAATTTTTCAGGTTAAACCTTTTTTGACAACTAAGAATCATGTTAAAAAAGAAACGTAACCGATAAAAAAATTTTTATAAAAAAGATATATAATTAAATTTTACTTTCTCTTACTCAAATAAAACGTACTTAACACAATAACAATTACAACAGATGGCGCAGGTGGAATTTTTCTATTTTACTCCGGAATCTTACATTGTACCCCAATGCCTAACGGACGGTTAGTCCTTCATAATCTTTCGCAACTGACTAAAGACATGTCCTGCTTCATTATACTACACTGCAATAAAAATTTCGATCCGCTTGTAAAATATCATAAAAAAAGGTGAAATTATATGAATGAAGAGAAATTTTTTTGTAAATTAACTAAAAAAAATTTTTTTTTAAGCCAAATCCGTTTAAATTTGATTCTTGTAAAATAAATGAAATAAAACAATGACACTATATCTCTTTGAATTATATAATTTTGCTAATAATATTTTCCTCCGTTTGTTTTATTTCTTTTGTCATATTTCATATAACATTTTAGCTATATCCCTGAACCTAAAATCCAATCTATCTATTAATCCTTTCACTAACTATAGGGATCGGAGCTAACAACTTATTATAATCATTAATAACCCTGCTAGTAAAATTTCACCAAATTTCTGTTGGAAGGCAATCTTGAGGGAGGCGTACAAACCCAGGGAACATCCAAAATGTCCATAATGAGTAAATACCAAAAATTCTTAATATTTCATTGATTTTACTTTGTAGGATAATAATTTATTTTTATTTTTGATATCACAATTCTCTTTTAATATAATATTTAATACTTCAGAAACAATTGAGAATCTTTGAAAAACACTTTTTCTTTGAAATACCCTTTATTTTACCTACCTGAAATAGTCTTAACAAAAAACAAGTCGTCTAAAATTGAAAAAAATTGTCGATCCATTTGAGAGGAGATAAAATTTTTATCGCCCCGTAAAACCTGTTTAATTTGGACCCAAACTAAAAAAAACTTAAGAACACCTTCGTATTGTTTATCGTAAAAAATAAAGAAATTTCAGTAGTTTGGGGTAAAAATTGTTTACTAATTTACTCTTTTCTGATTATCTCTATTTTGTGTATAATTACCGATATTAAAAAACTACTATCAAAAATTCAATATCGAATATTATTGAAAAATCTGATATAGGTAACAAATAAGTTAATTCATAATTTATTATTTCTTAACTTTACATGTTCGATTGGCGAATTTTATAATCAAATCACATCTAAACACTGCTATCAAAGTCCTCTTAACAATAAACACATCTCAATTTTAAGTAACGATAGACCAAAATATTAACAATCAGTTAAATATGTAATTAGAGTTACTAGTTTAATTCATTTATTATAATTTATAAAATTTAATTATTTTTAAGTGAGTATTTTAAATTGATCAAAAATTTTATAATAATATATAATCAAGCGTCAATGATATTTTTCATTAAAGGCTTAGTTAAATTAGAAGTAAAATAAATAAAAATTAAAAAGAAAATTCCATTTTAAACATGTTCTTAAATAACACAAAATAAAGATTATAAAATGTTCTATATTTAAAAGTATAAAATATTTTAAATTTTAATTTATAAAAAAACTTACATCAAACCGATTGACTTGAATTTTTTTTTAGCATTATTTAGGCTTTATATTAAATTCAACTTCTATCCTTATTTTAATATCTAAAATCTACAAGCTTTAAATTTTGCCAAAATGGAGTAGTTATTTTTCAAGATGAACGGAATGATTTCCTCTTGCCTTCACATATTTCTATTTGGCTTAATCCATCAGAATAGCCATTCAGAAATTACTAATAAATTTTTCCTGACAAATTCAAGATCAAATAATATTATTTCAAATAAATAAATAATAAATAACCTTTTTTTTAAATTCTCTTTGGCCATATAGATTTTTATTTATATTATTTTAACTTTGTTAATTTTTACTACTCCAAGAATCACTGGCATACCCAGCCTTAAATCATGGTGGTGGGGGAGGTGTAATGAATGTAATTTATATATATTTGTTGATATACAAGACTTAATATCATATTAATAAACAACAATGAACACACTTCGGAAGCAATCGCTATTTAATATTAAAATTATATAGAGAGAATATTTATAAAATTCTAAATGGCCACTACAGCTTAAAAAGAGTATAAATCAAATAAAATAAACATAAACAACAAAATATTTCTGGTGGTCCTAGGATGGGTGACCGTCAAATCAGTGACTGATAGAAAGAACATTTTTAGGGGAGGGGGTGATCTCTCACCCACACCAACATCTAAATGCACGAATGTTATTTGAGTTCGTATAAATATATACAAATTGCACATTTTATGAAGGGAGGGTGGGCGAACGGCCGAATCGCCCTTGCCTCTAGTGCAAAACTATGAAGGACTATCGATGGCGATCTCATTCAAATAATGTAGCCTATATAGTAAAATCCCCCAATACTCAATCATTATTATCACATTTTTACAAGGATTTCAGGAGTTATTTATTAATGCTAATTTGTTAATTTGAATCTGATCCTAAATCATGGGGTCACAATATAATTGTACAGTTTATAGTCTAAATGGCCTTGGTAGCCTAAAAAAGACTTAAAATTGAAAAAAAAAATCATGGGGATATTACCCCCTTTACTTCTTCCCCCTTCCTCTGTATATGCCTCTGCCTTGAATAGAACTCAAAATTTTCGGGTTTCCGTTCCAATTCTCTTTCTATTCTATTAGATCAGAAATCCAAGTTATTAATATGTATTTTATCTTCTGATTAATATTTTTCATTTACATTGAAGGCAAAGTCGGACGTCGACCCTTTATTTTAATTTTCAATTAAATTTCTTAATTAATTTTATTAATTAATGAATGCAGTAGCATAAACGATAATTCAATCAATATCGTATTCATACACATAAACTGCATTTATATAAAACAAAGCTCTAACAATCTTCCTGAAACATGTATCCACATAAATTCAGCTATACGATATGTAGAAAAAACTCCAACTTTTTAAAAATTTACTGTTAGATTTTTTAAAATTCTCTCGGAAAAAATTATGCATTTTGAAATTTTTAAACTTATTATTCACTCTCTCTCTCTTTATAATTTAAAATTAAAACTAAACAATAGTGTAACCAGGGGAAGGGGTAAGAGGGACTGGGCCTCCAAGTGCAACTAAAATTTAAAAAATAGATCTAACAAAATCTATACAAATGCTCTATTTTACTTTTTACCTTCAGCTTTGCTATTCATATATATTTAATTTGTTTTTTAATACGTAACAAAATCAGATTATACAAGGGCGCCAGCAGGATTTTTTCCAAGAGACAAATAGGGAAATTTTATACAAGGCATTTGACATATTTTTCAAAATATTTAATTTATCTAATCCCTCTACGTCTTAAAGAATATCAAATAAAATTTTGGGATATATTTAATTCTAAAAATTGAAACCTCAACAGCTTCTAATAGTCCAGTTAAAAGTTTATTCCTGCTTGAATTTTTCATTTATTAGCCTCCACACTTATCTTTTTTTAAGTGATTTCTTTTCTTTTGGCCATATTGTTACATGTTTTATCATTCTAGCACTCATTTTTTCCCAGTCCAATTACTATTTATATCGTCCCAAAGTTTTCCTTCTTTCTAAATCCACCGAAACTTTATTTTTAAAATGGTAGCGTTCCAGGATGGATGGGATCCCTAAATTTATATAGACTTAATCGATCAATATTTTTTATTTCAAATAATTGGCCTTTTCATATGCATAGATTACTAAGCACTATTTGTATTTAAATATAAATTGATATAATTTACTTATACTAAATTATTTCCTATAAAATCTATTAGTTTGTAGACTGTGAAAGTTACAGAAGGCATATGTCTCCTAATACTAGCGCCTATGATAAAAATATCTTCATATCTATGCAAAAATTTAATTTTTATATTAGAATTTTCAAGAGGATAAGAGGAATTGCCGTCTCTCGATATTTCCTTTTTCTATTTACATTTATTAATATAATCTCATATTCAAATTTCAATATTTTGTTATTTTATTTTCAATTTATATTAATATATTTAAATCACCTTATATGCTCATACACATTTATCGAATAAATATTAATATCGTTTTATTTTTCAAAAAACTCACTGAAATATAGATAGGTAGTCATGTGCTTTGTAATGATAATATTCTTCACTTTGTGCGGTTATGGGTCTCATCTCTCAAACCTGGCGGGTTATAATCTGAGGAAAGTCACGTTTGTTTGAAAATAAAATTTTATGAGCTGCTCACCAGTGTGCGAATTACCGTTGGGAGGGGCATTATTAATCTCAAACACGTCCGGGTTTACATATATCTATCTATCTATATATATATATACATATACATTAATGGTAATTTTTTCATTATTGGTTTGGAATTAAATAAAAGGTGTCTCTGCAATTCATAAAAAATTTTAATAGATCCATCTTGTATTTCTTTATCATGGTCATCATATGCATCGACATGCTTATTCGATTCCGGATTCCAGTCGCCTCGTAAAAGAATAGATTAAATTAAACACAATAATATATTACAGGAAATTATTTTTTTTTTGTTGTAATGAAAAATTATTAATGTTAAATTGTTCACTTTCTTTGAAGAATAAAATGCTCCCCTCTAACTTGGTATGTCACCAATGAAAATTTTGTTTTCTTTTATCATTATCATTATAATAATAATACTTCCATATTAGGGTCAGAGATAAGAACATATGAACGATTTAAAAAAATCTTTTGAAGTGACCGGCTTAAACTTTTAAAGAAAATAATCATCTTTTTTTGGAAATTCTTTAAAAAATCAAATATTTCAACTATGAGTCATGTAATTCAATATGTCCTATTTAAAAGAAAGTTTCGTTCTGATATCTAACAGTTTTTAAGATATATAATTAATGAAGTTTGGAGCCATCAAACAAATCTTGAATATTTACTTTTTTTATAAATTTAAAGAAAAAACTTACTAATCCCAATTTTAACTACAAATTTTTAGATTAAATGAAATGATATCGAACTTTTTTCATTTGAATTGGTTATTAATACTCATTGTTTGTTACGAACCTGGTTATGTCTGTTCTCTTTTTTCTGTATGCTCTCAGAGAATTAAACCCAAAATCTCGGCCCTTTTTCGAGCAAAGAGATTCGGGGTTCAATTTTCAGAAACTCTATGGTCCAATCCTATATTGAATGCCACACTAAATATTAAATTAATAACTTCTACTTCAATCATAATTGATATGTTGTGATTACTTGATCTAAAAACAACCTAAGGCCAAATATGGCGTCATTTTAATAATTGAGTCCAAAACCAAAAAACTTATTTTCTATCAATAATCAATTCTCTTGTTGTTTTTGCGTCCTAAAAACAATTTTTTGTATGAATAAAAAAGGTGACAACAAAATTTGTAAAATGCACCATCTTTATTCCTGAACATAGGGGCCAAATTTCCTATTACGTCTCTGGTGATCACATTTTTGATACTTTTTGAGGTTCCCTTCCTTCTCGATCACTTAGCGAGTAGGTTGATTTTTTGCCACAAAATAAATTTGAATCTGAATCGCCTTCATCTCAGAATTAAAAACTCCTGTCAAACAAGAAATTTTATAATTCACATTGATGGGTTTGTGCGAACCTCAATTAGGAATACAAAAAATGACCCCTTAAATCACATTTTTTAAAGCAGAAATGAGACAGATTTTTTTGTCTCAAGTGCACTCTCTTTGACCGCCTTCAAATTTTATCTTACCTTTTAGGAGTATTCTCTGGCAAATTTTTTTTTCCGAAATTTTTTATTTTTTGAGATTTATGGCCTTCGACATGAATGTGGCCTATAGGACCTAAAACCGGGACTGACATAGAGTACTTAGCACTATTTATAGCATTAATAAATAAATGACCAATAATGTTTTTCACTAAAGTTTGAATCTATCTTTTACCTCAGGAACAAACTTTTATTATTATTTTATTTATTTAACTTTTTATTATAGTAAAAAAAATACAACCAAATTTTAATTATAATCTGAAACTATTTACTCAACAACTATTGTTTTTTAAAATAGGCTAATTATATATTTATATATCAGATTTAAACACCTACTTCATCTATAGAAGCCTTAGCAAGTCTACACTTTTTTTAAAGGTCTTCTAGTTTCAGAGATCCTCATATTCTATTCATATAAACGGACTTTTAAGCTTTTATAACATAAATCATTTATATATATATATATTTCTTCCTTGAAATAAAATAAATAGCTATCAAAATACTTTCCCGTTTAATACTACACGAATATAAAATTGAGGTATTTCCTTGCCATTTTGAGTATTTAAATCAGAAAATTTGTTAAATTTAAATGTATGTCTCTCAAAAACTTTTTATGGTAATTACAAATTAAACTGGAAATAATTTAACTTGAAGAGAACTTGAGACGTTGGCTTTTCTTGGTAAAATTATTTAATTCTGCATATGCGTAGCGAATGTCTTGACTGAGCATAACCTTTTTGAAATTGGACTTTTGGAAATTGGAAAATATATTAGAAACATACTATTGCCACTCTGGTCAATAATACTTTTTATTTTATAATCAATGAATTTTGGAGTCACATTATTATACTTGCATTCAGAAAAAATAGTCTATTCTTGAGTTTCTGTACCTTATTAATACAAAAAAACAAATCAAAAATAGATTAGATGCAAATATAACAATGCAACTCCAAAATTCAAATAAAAAGTAATGTTGATCCAGCATCAGAGCGGGAAATAGTATTGAATATATTTTCCAATTTCAAGTTGTCTATGCTCAACCTAACAATTATCTAGGAACTGGTAATATATATTTTTTTTTATTCATAAATAATAATAAATAACAATGTTTGTTTTTATGCGGCTATGTAAATTTTGTGAAGTTCAAATTCATATATCTCAGTTCGAGTCCTTCGTCTGTCTATAAATTTTTTCTTGACAGTCTTATAAATTAAAATATATTTCAATCTTTAGAAAGTATAAATATTAATTTTTTTTTGTTTGTTGTAAAATATTATTCCTATGACGCTTAACTCAAAATTTTTAACTGATTTGTTCATACCTATTCTTCATTGCAAATATACTTTCCAGCTTGCATACACAGCTTTCTTAGGTGCAAAAGAAAAGAAAAAGATATTTCAGGTCTTTGAGTCTTTTCATTTCTTGTTTGTCAGCGAAAAAGACAAAAGATCAAGCTCACATGCTAAACACGACGTGGACATTTTAAAAAGATTTAGAAAAGTTAAAAAAAATACTTCCTCTCGGGTTCGGGCTTTTCCAGCAGCGTGCAAAGGACACATGTGTGATAAACCCACACGTGTCTAACTAAATAACAACGAACTAAAAATTAATATTGGTATATATGATTGACATTTTTATTTATTTTTTTTCATGTTGTAAAATCCCATTTCTCATCCGGTTTATTCTTCTCTTTAAGGTTAAGAATTAACTCTTCACTAGTTTATGTACACCTTTTTCTTGATAAATAATAATAACTTTCTAATTTTTCTTTTTATTTTACTTCAATATTCTAAAAAGTAATTGAAATATATTATTAGCAATTAACTCTTATTAATATATACCTAAAATTCTATGAGAATTACTTCCAAATAAATTTTCTTATAAAATTTTAAATCTGATTAAAAGTCTGATTTATAGTAATTCTCTAATTTTTGTAAAAATTTAAAATTCTATTGTTCACTAATTTTCGAATTATTATTATTATTATTATTATAAGCGGGTGTGTTAGGGTGTTCAAAGAAAGTCTTATTGAATTAAATATCATAGTTATAAATTTAAAATTTTTACATATCTAACCTGCATTTTATTTATTTAAAATTACATACGTAATATCAGGGATATCCAATTGTTTACATAATGGGACAATTTTTTGAAAATCTTGAAAATTCTGAAGAGCTGCAAGGCACTTTTTAATATAGCCTAAATTATTTTATTCTATTTATATTTATTTTAATTTTCATTATTTACTAACATAATTCTAAAAATTTAGGCTATATATTATATTCTTTTTTTAAAGAAATATTTTATACTAAATATTATTATTTTATTATTAAAATAATACTTTACATATTTCAAATCTGACAAATTTTAATGAAATTCAAATACCCTTTTAATAAAATTGATTTTTGCTTTTTGTATTGATTGCGCTTCGGGGTAGGCACAAATTTTTTCATTTTTAACTCGGAAGACGGTTCCAAACCTTCACCACAGAATCCATATTAGTTTTATATGAAGGCCGTAATTATGATATTTCTAATAATTTTAGAGATAATATATACTTAATATGAAAATTTCGAAATTTCCTCTCTAGAAATAAAATTATTAAAAGAAAAATGAAAGAAGTATGATTTTCCATAGGGATTTTTTTATATAAAAAAATCTAACTAATCTATTTAGTCAAAAGTAATTTCTATGAAAATTTTCAAGAAAACGCTTTTCTCTTTGAATAAGCTTTGGTTAGTTGCTAAGGCTCCCTAAACATTCCTTCCTCTCTATAACTCTATAGTTTCATAGCCTGCACATTTGCAAAATTCCTTTTGCCTCCTTTCTTCCGTCTCCCTTTCCTTTTATACCTTTCAAAACCCTTGCAAACTAACGGGATCATCTCATGTAGGCTCGAATACTTTCAGTGACTTAAAGCAGATAGTTGAAAAATTTTTAAGGCATATAACACTTTACTTTTGAGATTTATAACACATAAATGAAAATACATTTTTTATACAATAAATTTTATATTTCATAATTTTTTCTTTACAAATAATGAATAATAATTAGTGGACGCCATTTCCGCAGGATCGTCCACGTCTATTTCAAAACCATATGCATTTTAATGAACTTTGCTAGAGTATTTGTAATATCTCATGTGACTATACATCATTAGATTCGTTCCTACAGAAAAAATTCTTGATTCATTAAAGATAGACTCTCCTACAAAGATATTTAAAAATCAGAATCCAAAATTTCTTTAATGAAGATAATAATCTTGAATGTTATTAATATTTGAAATATATTTCAAAAAATCGCCATCACTCAATCAGTAGAGTAACCAAGATTCTTGTATGGGGCGGGGGCAAATAAATTTTTTTGTGATGAGGGAAGATTATATTTTTTTTGGACTTTCATGAGTCCGAAAAAAACTCCAAATTTAAAAATATTGGGTTGTTCGGAAAGTCATTTCGTTTTTTTTGGGGAACATGAAAGACAGTTTTCGTATAATGAATAAAT
>JAAAKE020144037.1:0-13220 GCA_010014785.2 Anisolabis maritima | reverse complement strand
TAATATAATTTTTTTTATTTTTTTTTTTTTTTTTTTTTTTTTTTTTTTTTTTTTTTTTTTTGTTTTTTTGTTTTTTTTTTTTGTGGGGGGGGGGGGGGGGGGGGGGGGGGGGGGGGGGAGAGGGTAATGATAAAATAGCGGTGGTTGAAGGCTATAGTAATTATTTTGAGTTAGAGACGGGATTCCCAAAAGCAGCAAGCTGAAAAATAATATAATGTAATAATAGTCAACAATAACATATCTGCTTTTATTTTTCACCTGGCTACATTAGCTCTAACACATATCATAAAATAATTTTATTTAATTTATTTATTTTTTTTACCCTCTCCTCCGTGACTGAAATGTTAGAGTTGTTGTTATAACTAAGGCGGGTGAGATTAAAATTTACTTAACCTACTAATATAAATAGATAAATATGGCTGCATAACAGTATCGTAACTAAATATTAATATAAAAGTGAATTGTTTAAACTCTATATGTCAAAGAAAAATTTGAAAATAATTACTTTTAAAGAAAGTTATTTTATGTTTTTAATTATTTTGCATGAAAAAATGTATGTTCTGCATGAGTTTACAAAGTTTAATCTCTTGATTACTTACTTAACGGCGATTTCTTATCACTATGACAAATAATCCACTCGGGCTGAGGTCCGGTGAGAAACTAAACCTCTCTGTTGACTGCGTTTGCTTTTATTTCTTCACCTTTTTTATCGACCACTTTTGGAAAGAAAAGCAAGTCATGCTACGACAGCTATGCAACAAATAGTATCCAAAATCAAATAACATTTGGAAAAATCTGGGGTGGGGTGGGGGGTGATCAATTATTTTATAATCATAATACTTTCCTCTTACTTTTATATATAATAGTGTAGGAAAGTAAAAGTATATTTTTGTTGCTGTATTATCCTTCTGGAATGATATATATCTATTATAGGACCCCCTTCAAAAGCTAGATCCTTATTATCTATTTTGATCATCCACAATTTTATGTTTGTAGTAGAAATAAATTTTGATCTCCTGTATAAAAAAAATTCTAACCCTACAACCGTTATCTTTGTTTCAGAAAAATTCAAGAGGTCTGCTTTTTTAATTTAAAAACCGCGAGAGTTTCTCCTAATTTTACGATTGCGAATTCTTTTTGTGAGTAAAAAAAATATTATTTAGTTGGCTAAGAAGGTAAATCCAGAATAATCTTTCTCTTCCTTCATCCTAAACCAATGGAAAAGTGCAATCTCCAATAGTAGATTTCCATCTTTAAAGGTCCTAAGAGCTGCTTAGTTGTTGTATTTGTGCATCCGCTGTATATCCGCTAAATGAAGTAGCTCATAACTATTATTCATACTCTAATTTAATATTCTAGAGATTTTTACTTTCTTTTATTTAAAATACCATTCATGTTATTTGAACTCAATTAGGTTTTTTTAGATAAATCTTTAAAATACTTTACAATTATTTCAATCAATATTTTTTTACATTGTCTATAGGAGGTCTATAATAATATTAATATTATGATTTATTTGTTCTTTAAACAATTAATTAATTGTGGAAAAAATACATTGCAATTAGTGCCTGAATGAATTATGGTTTGTCTCAGTATGGTAGTGATCATGAGCGTTTCTCTTAGAAGCAAAGAAGCGGGAAAGCTAATCTATAATTTTTTCTGTTTATACAGATCTTAAGTCAAGTGAGAAAAAAAAAATATTTTATTTTCCTAAACGTCTTAACAAACCTAATTCAGAAGTTTTGATAGCGAATACTGCTCATCTTCAACATTGAATATTTTTGGTTAAAAAATTTTTATCACAAAAATAAAATTTTCAAACTCAGACTTAGAACTCGTATTTTCTAATTATAAAAATAATCATAAAGAAAGGATCAGTTGATTTTTTATTAATTATAGGTTATATTTTAAATTTATTTACATCAAATAAATAATTAATGCCAATAAATAGTAGATAGATGTATATATATAATTATAATTATTACTAGTAAAACTCAAATAGATTGATTTTAATATCATAACTATAAGAGTATGAGTCAAATAATTATATTAGATTAGATTTTTAAAACACACACCTGAAAGGTTTATTGAACTCCCTGTGGTAGGTTGTTGGTGTTAGTCGAAAAAGGATCCCAATCTCCTAATTTGACTAACTTGCCACTCGAAAGAAACGTTTCAATATTATTTGCTTTGTCCAAAATATCTGTCGCTATGCATTCACTAAAAAAAAAAAATAAGAAAACGTTTACAAATAATAAAATTTTTGTTTATAAATTCATTCTAAGGGAATTCATTTATAACTAAGTATGTATACTAAAAAAAAGATCGACTGTATCGTATGATTTAAATAATTGTTTCTGGATGGATGGCAGCTAATATGGAATAAAGGCGAGAGAAAAAATAAAACAAACGTTTGTTTTTTTTTCAATCCTTTATTGCTCCTAACATCTCTTCCATTTAACTATTATATGTCCTAAAAAAAGTCGAAAGACACGACCGAAACGTCGACACGTGTTTTGAGCAATTGCAATTCCGCTCCGCCCAATATTTTCTGTTCGTTGTTCCCTTGGGGTTATTACATTTTCCAAAATAACGATGCTTCTCAGGCTGCATACTATATCATTGAGGTTATCAACAAGGGAATGAAACCATTCATAGCCTTCAAAATCATCAATAAGGGAAGCAATATCCAAATCGTGATTTACTACCGAATGTCAAAAGGCCATTCGTGCCAAAAACAAAGCCTCCACCAAATGGAAACAACACCAAAACCCATCTGAGTTGGATAGCTTCCGTAAAACCAGTATCTCTGCCACAAAACCATCAATGAGGCGAAGAGGGCCTTCGATAAAAAAAATGCTATTAAATGACATTCTGTCCAATTGAAAGTCGTCTAGTCCCTAGCCAAGGCCGTCAGCCGCAACTTTGCCTCATCTCCCCAATGAATGATGACACGTTTACAATTCGGGCAGGTGCAGAAGCTCTAATCCTTAGTAAAAGAAGACAAGTAAGAAGAAAATAACCTAAATGATTAACTCCCAGTTGATATTCAAATCCATCTTGAGTCAGATTCTTTGGACATGCAAAACACCTGCAAAATATTTATTTTAAATACTAGCTGAATATTTTAATAAATAATTAAAATTCTAGTTTGTTAAAATATTTATTTAAACTTAATTAAAATTTCATTTATTTAATTATTACAAAGCCTCTATTCTTTGAATAATTTTATTCTTTCATTAAAAAGGGTTTCTAGTCCATCTTTGTGTATAAATATAATGGAATAAGAAAAAACAATAGCAAAACTTGACAAATTTTCAAAAGAGAAAAATCTCCTTGAGGATTGTCTTCGACAGCAGTATTTAAAAATAGTAAAATAAATACGCCCAAACAATATATTATTAAAAAAATCTAATCTATTCTTGACATCTCTTATTTATTTATTTCTTACTCTCCGGTTGAGAAATATTATATAACGCTGTCAAAACACAAACGTACATATATGTTTTTATCTATAACAAAATTTTCTTTTAGAGTAGAAGGAAATAATTTGAGGTTTAATATAGTAATTTATTTGGCCTTCAGCTTGACCTTCTGCTCTTTAGTTAAAAAAATTTCAGATGAATGATTAATAAATACCTAGCCTCCATTCCGAGGCCGAGAGGATAGTAATACTTTGACATTGTAAATATTGATAACCTTCAAAGCCAAGGGTTGAGGGTGCGATCCGATCAAAATTTAATTAAAATAAGTAAGCTTGGATAATTTGTTTTATAAATAATTTAAAATCTATATGGCCACAGATGCTGACAAGACTAGAAATAAAATAAATACCTGCGTTGTTGATGAGGACATGGATCCCCGGACATTTTTCTAACATTTCTTTAGCACATATTCAAACTGATTGTAATGAATTTAGATCAAGCCGACCAGATGATATTTTACTCAAATTGTATTTATCTTTTGTTTCCTCTTTAATTGATTTAATCGCTTCTTCAGCTCGATATAAAATGATTACGTTTCCACCTAAAATAAAATTTTATTAAATTAAATAATTTTTGATATTCTCAATTTTATTTAAACTAATTAGATACCAATTAGTATAAATAAGACTGTGATAATACTATATCGTAAATAAAAAAAAAAAATAAATTATTTGAAATCTAAATCCCTTCAGTTACAATAAAAAATTACTTACTTTCTCTCACGTATATATGAAATATACAGTGAGAAAATCTTATAATTGCAAAAAAATCGATGTCGAGATTTCAACCGAAATACACTTTTTTGAGGTCCGCTGAGTCTAAAAAAATGGTTCTCGCAAAATGCTCTGTGTGTACGTACGTATCTGTCTGTTTGTCTTGTGTGCCTATGTGTGAACAAGATATCTCACAAACGAAAAAACGTACGAGGCTGAAATTTTATACTTAAGTTAGGTACTTTCCTGGCTTGCATCTCGAAGGCTTTGAATAAAATCGACCAAAGAGTACTTGTTTGTTATTGTTGTACTTTTTAGTTTTTATCGGTTTTCTCAGAATTTGCTCCAGCGATTTTGATTAAAATTCATAAATCAATTATCAATAGATTATCTCTAAGATGTATTAATCATTTCCCACTCCAAACAGAAACACCCTAAACAAATTTTTTCAAAGATGAGTCCTAGGGCCATCGATTCCTCACAACCGAATAAGTAAATATTACTATAATTACTATTAATACTAGAGCTAGGGATCAGGAAATAGTTAAACTTACATTAAATGTATACATTGTGTAATGTTTATTTAATTGTTTTTCATCCTCTTTTTAATCATTTATATAATTGATGAAAAATTTCATTTCGTTATCATTGCTAGCTATGAAAGGACTCGTTTTTACTTTTTATGGTAGGTCTTAATCGAATTTCATAAATATATAAATTTGTCAAAATATCCAAATTTTTATTATCTACATAAAGTATTGTTATTTTCAAAATTTCCTTTTCTAGACAATAAAATTCTAAGTCGTTAAATATTTTAAATAATTTTATAAGAAATTTCATCCTTTTCGTTTTCTAATATATAATAGATAATAATTCATATCCTATTTTAAGATTAAAGTTTCAGACACAACAGTAATTTGAGCAGCTAAGATTAAAAAAAAAATTTTTTTGACAATGAATATATTATTGGGTTGATTTTTTTCTCTTCTAAGGTCACGGCTTCTTTAAGTCCTCTTCCATACTTTAGATGCATGATTATACGGTTTTATAAAAAAGTTTTCAATAACCTCTTTGGTAAAGATCGAGGGGAGTTTCTTTGCCAATTCCAGTAAAGATCACGGTTTCGGGCTTTAGATTCACACTTTGCTGAGCAGTTACCCATCTTAACTTCACTTAACAAAAACAATAAATACATAATTAAAAAATATATTCAAAAACAAAACTTTTATGTTTTATATAATAATTTTATTGATTGTGTCATGCAACTATGAATATTAATAAATAATTTTCATTTAATTTGATAATTTCTTGATTAAGATGGGGTAATTAGAAATATTTTTAAGTTAATTATGGATCTCAGAAAGTTGCATGACGGTCTTTTTTTATGCATCCTTTAATTTTATAATATCATTAAAATATACTAATCTAGGAGAAGAGTTACTTAACCAAGCCATCATTAGAGGGTTGAATAAATCCGGAGTGACCTCCCCTTGACTTTCTCGTATACATATTTAGGGAATGTCATTTTACTAAATATATAAACTAATTACTAAATATTTTAATTTAATTTATATCTGTCTTTATATGATTCGTCTCTGTGTTATCATATTTGATTTTTAGAAAAACGCAGGTAAATTACCACTTCGGGTTGCCGGAAAATAGCCTAAAAGTTGATAGAGATCTATGATTTTGGTGTAATGCATGTATGTAAAATTTGGTTGATCTACATTAAAGCGTGTTCGAGTTATCGTGTTAACGAACCTACCCACAGACATAATTCGAAAATTGATATTTTCGGACTCAGGGAGACCCAAAATGTCAAGAACAAGCAAAATCTCAAGATCGAATTTTTGAACGGTTACATTTTTTTCCTTATACCAAGTATACGAGAAAGTAAAATTTAGAAAATATAAATACAATATCACTAGGTTGTTTCTTTGTCAAAAGTTGCCAAATAGAAATACTCCTATAATTTTTACTATAATAAAAATAGAAGAAAAAATAACATTTCTTAGAAATTAATATAATATTATTCATTGACCATATGTTAACAAAAATGTATTTATTAAAAAATCTCATTATGAATTATGCAATATTTCTCAATAGTTGATTTATTGAAAAAATGGAATTACAATTTGTCACAATCAATTTTATTGATCAATTTTAGAAGAGTTTACTTGACCTCTGTGATAATTCACTACTTGTTAAAATGCTTTATAAATAAGTAATCCCTGTAATTTTTGACTACAATTTTTAAACAAACCCCACATTAGGGGTAGTTAGGAGGATGAGGAATAAATTACTTTTTTATACGTTTTAAAACATCAGGTTTTATCATCTGACCATTTTAAAAACTATTTCCCCAACATTTTTCCTTGG
The DNA here is from genome assembly GCA_010014785.2 of Anisolabis maritima. Lineage (NCBI taxonomy): Eukaryota > Metazoa > Arthropoda > Insecta > Dermaptera > Anisolabididae > Anisolabis > Anisolabis maritima. Next base: position 6,643 of record JAAAKE020144037.1, on the reverse strand, counting down.
TGGAATTTTGAGATTGTTATTTTCTTACAAACCATTCAGTTAGAATATTAGTTAATGCATTTAAATGTTCTAAAAGCAGGTTTACATGTGTTCCTTGACATGTCTATTTTGGATGATTCATACAAAATGATAAGTATAATTTATTTTTAACTTTAGTTTTATATAATGTATTCTTCCTAAACAATAAATTCACTAACAACTAACAAAAATATGTATTAGTCCTTATAGTAGATAAAACATTTTTAGGAGAGGAGATGTCCAAAATATCAACAAACTGTTCGAAATTTGTCAAATATGTTAAATAGGCCACTCTCCAAAGGGCCAGTCTCTTCATTTGATTTCGGTCCTTCAAATATATTTTTATACAATACTTTTCTTTATTTTGGAAATTTTTTATTATTAATTTTACGAATAACCAGAAAAAAGATCTAAGAATTTGTAAGCAGGGCCAGCCAGGTAATACTAGAAGTGAAAACGGAATTTTCTTCTTGTTCTCTTTACCTTAAGAATAGTTGTGAGTAGGCGAATTTCATATTGGTTATTTATGTATTCATATTTTTTATGTATTAAATTTGAATAGTTTTTGTTTCTTTTGATATTAGTTAGTAGATGTTAGGATATTATTATTTAAGAGTTTAGAAAATGATCAAAATTGTTATCAAAATCTGGACCTTTTTCAGAATTACATTTATTTTTCTAACTCGTGGACTCTGGATTCTCACAGGCTGTGAAGAGGCAGACATCAGGCAGCGAAATAACCAACTTGGACGAAATTTGAAAGAACCTCCACCTTTTCACTTTCTGGGATATTTACTGTGGAGGGCGGCAATTGGAACATATACAATAAATTCATTCGTTTCTATCTTTGATAAACAATTCGCAGATTATCAATTAAATAAATAAATCAAAATCCTATCTTATATATATATTTATTTACTTTAATGAATAAAAATGCTTATATATTTTCTTAAAAAAAAAAACTAATTTGTCTGTCATGATGATGATTATTAATAAATAATTGATATCTAAAGATAATTATCTCTATAAAATGGATATTTTTGATAATATTAATCAGTTGAAAAAATAACTATGAATTTAACTTAACTTTGAGAAATTGAGGGACGTCAACTTTATGTCTGCTCTTTATAAAATAGTACGGGAAAGTAAAAATGAAAACAGCGGCTAATTTGAATTGCTTTTAAGACAAATTATTAGAGGAGAGGGGGAAGTAGAATTATTTATTGAAACTTCTTATACCTTTTTTTTTTTTTTTTTTTGTTTTTAATAATTTTGTTTTATTTTTATTTTATTATTTTTTATCTTTTACCATTTTTTGACACCAATTCACATTTTATTATGCAAGGAGTCCAAAACATATCGTAGAATCCCTCTACTTCTGCTCTAAGGAACAGATACAATCATAACTTAATTAGTATTGATTAAAAAACATAAAGATTTTACAAATTTATTCCCTTTATATAAGCGAATAGAAATATATATATTAATACATACATATTTTAAATAATATTAAGAGTTATATAAACTATTTAGAAATTGTCTTTTAAACCAACTAACTCCACACTCACATCCCATAATTTTTTTGCTACTTTCAAATTTTTTGTAGTTTGAGAAGACCGGGCTTCTCTACATTCACTAAAAAAAAAGAAAAAAACAGTAAAATTATTATTAATTAACCTATTATTAAAGGTTCCTATAAAATTGGAGTCTATACATTTTTTCGATTATAACTAGCCACAAATGATTCCGACTCAACAATCCTGGTTTAACTTGGTTAAAAGGGATTATTAAAATGTTGTTACCTATAATAGAGTCCCGATTCATTAGCACAATTTTCATCGACAGAACAATAAATTGTTGTCTGCGCGCCTTGTTTTGGTGTTTTTATGAAATAACTAACAATATTTAAAGATATCCAAGTCAATCCTGGTATATAAGTATCACTAAGGTGTCTTGGAAGTTCAGTAGCTATTACACCAGGATGTAATGAATAGACATTCACTCCTGTCCCTAGAAATGAATTTTTAATTTATTAATAAATATTAATTGTACTTTTCATATTTTAGGGAAATATTACCATGCAATCGCGCAGCCAATTCTTTAGTAAATAAAACGTTTGCTAATTTACTTTGACAATAAGTCATTCTAGGAGAATATGATTTATCATTCATTAAGTCGTCGAAATTTATTTTCCCATCTGAAAAAGGAACATTAATGCAAATCCAAAAATACAAATTCAACTATAACTATTATAAAATCTTATTTTCTCTAGGTGGATTAAAAAAGCAAACAGCCAAGAATTCTTTCATTTATTGTTAATAAGCCAATCGACTATGCAACCATCTTCAGGCCTTAAATTGTTTCCAAAAATAAACTCTCGGATACAGAATATGCTCATTAACAAAGCCATTAAGTTGCTGACATATATCCTAAGCAACCGAAACGACGTTTTGAGTTGAAAACAATAAATGTAAAAATTCTGAGCTTCATTTCTCTTTTATTATTACACCAACTTCAAACATATTCAGTCATACACGTCACAGCGAGTCCTAAACTATTAATTTTAATATAAATGATAATTCATTGAGCCTGAAAATTTCCAAGGCTAAATAAATTTTTTTTTTAATATTTCTAAAATATTTTTAATGTAAAAATCGTGCCCCTATAAAAATTATCTGAATTATGATAATTTGGATTTTTTATTTATCACTAAATATATCATTGACAAATATGGTATTCTTAAAAATGACTAGAAATATACTGGTACGATGAATCAGCCAGGAGAAAATAAATTTATATTAGATTCAATTTTTGAGGCGCATTCTCGTCCCATAGGCCACCACCATGAATTGGGCTTTTTGAGCCTGTACGTAATATTTTTCTTTAAGTCTTTTTCGGCATCTGAGGCCATTTAAACTACGTCCATATTTAAATTAATTAGTAGCCAATAAGAGAGTGAGATTATCTCCCACTTTCCAACCCCTGGAGGAGAATTATCACAACCCGAGTTGTGTTGCAACTTCAGTTCCGAAACTTATCCGATTAACCCTCTCGCCTCCTGTATAAATTTATATTATCAGTTGACGTTCCTATTCAGTCTCAACAAACACTAAAAACATCAAACAGCATTTAATTTTTGAAAAATAAAAGAGAGGGAAAGAAAGAAAAAAAAATGTTAAAAAATGTTATAGGCCTAATATATTTTATAATATATTTTATAATCTTTGTTAACTCTAGGTCTTAAGGGATGGTCTAACTCGAGCGAAACTTCAAATATAAATTTATTTTATCCTGTTTGAATCATCCTAAACTCCACCTTGACACGCCCAATTTTCATCTATCCATATGAAAAAATTTTACTCATTTTAATACATTTAATTATACAAAAAAATAATAAATTAATAAAAATATTTGTAAAATGTATGACTCCATGATGACACTCGAATATGCCTGGAGGATAGGGGAGCTTTCCTTATCTTCTAGCACCTTGGAGGGCAAACTTTTTTATTAAAGGGCCTCATGAAACCTGATATTAAATTAGGCGGGCCCATACAAAATGTCAAAATGTTTTTAATTAAGATACGACATGCACAATTTATCATTTGAACTAATATATAATCATCGGCTTTAACAATGTGACTATCAAGAGCGAATCCCCTTCATTTTGGGAGATTGAGGCCTCCCAAATGGGCTCTTTGTGCCATTAACCCAAAGTACTTCTATGTTTCGATGCTGGTGATCGTTGTCTTCCCCCATTCAGCCTAACTTCACAAAGAATATGAGTAGTTATTTGAGTGGGAACATCCATAGGTTCGATTATTATCTTTCCCAGGATGGATTGTCAAGTTACCACCGGACATCTACACAGGATTTCATCTTCTAATCCGCAGCCTCTGCTGTTTTTTATACCTATAGTGTTTGTTAAGCCTACACTGGCCAGTGACTAAGCCTACATAGGTAGAGAGTTTGCCTCTAGTTTATTACAAACAGGCTTCAGGATAAAATTCTTTGCAGCCAGACGTTATTTTTTAGTACAATGAACTTCAATAAATAAACTATTTTTTATAAACTCACACCAATGTGCAACGGAAGACACATTAACAATTCTGGCTGGAGTGGATTCTTTCATTTTAGGTAAAAGAAGACAGGTGAACAGGAAATGACCCAAATGATTCACTCCGAATTGCATTTCAAATCCATCTTTGGTGGTCGATTTAGGACATGCCATTATACCTAATGAGAACATAACATCACATTCTAATATTAGTTTGGTTTATATGTTATTATTTAAATTAAATATATACACTGATGGCGTTTTCAATTCATTTGCAATAGAACGGTTCACGCATGCTCATATATTTATTTCTACGCAAATCTAACAACTGCACATGCGTCGTCGGCTCTAGAGCAACGAATCAAAAAAATGGCATTTGTATATTTCACAAGCATAAGATTTTCTGAAAAAGAAATAAGCTCCTACAGGAATAAAACTCCCCTTTTCAAAACATTTTAATAAGCATTTGTAATGAAAACTGAAGTGTCTTCAAAGTGGGAGCTTCACTCGTTTATTACTTGCGAAATAAATAAAAATTCACGATTAAATGGGAGGCTGTACACAGACCAGAGATATGTGAATATGTAGGAAGTCAGCCATTAGAGTAGACTCTATCGAAATAAAATTCCCAAAATATGAGACGTTTCGACTTTCATTAGATAATGCCATCATCAGTCATTAAAGCTGAAATGAGCAATAAATATTTGGCCAACTCGGAGATTCTCTTAACGAAAAAGGGACCATGAATTAAGTGTAAAGAACAAAAAATCTTCAACTGCCTTTAGTGCCCATACCATAGAAACAAAGCATGGATTCGATTTTGGGGAGCTGATGATTCTGATGAAGATAGACAATACATGTAAACGTCTGGTAGCTGAAAAATGCTTCATTAATACCCAAGGCCAGAGAGCTCTCAACTATCAGACCGATTGCATAGGACTTAGTAATTGTTAAATGTTAATTTTACAAAATGCTGATTGTCAGATTGCATTAAAAAAAAATTCTAATAATCAATTGGACCAATTATAATATCTGGCAAAAAAAAATAGAAAATAGAAAATTATCAAATGTATAAATTTTCCCAATAACATGTTTATATAATATAAATATAATTTTCTTGGTGTCAAAGCGATGATTTAGTTAATAAGATTTTGGCTTTTTATATTTGTATTATGTGTCATCTTGAGATTGTTGATTCCTATTATTTATTTTATTTGCTTGTAATTGATAAATAATTTTTATTCATTCTGATGACATCGCCACATATTGCTGATGAGCATTATTTTACCTATGTAGACTATATATATTTTATATATTAATATATTAGTAAGTATTAAAATATACAACTCTATCTGCAATTCATGGTCTTATTCATTGAATCTACATACACTGTAAGCGATTATTTTAAATTTAATTTGTAAAGTTGTGTTTTTGAATTTTATTGCTCATTTCAGCTCTAGTGAGTGAAGATGGCATTATTTAATTAAAGCCGAAACGTATCACAATTTGGCAGTTTTATTTCGATAGAGGCAACACTACTGGCTACCTCCCCTTTTCATATATCTCTAAATAAAAATTACTTTCCAGACCTGCATTATTGATAAGAATGTTTATTTGAGAATTCTCATCTAAGAGTTTTTTTGCACATTCTCGGACTGAATCTAATGAATCCAATTCCAAAGTAACACTCGAGATCGATCCAACATTCGATAAATTTTTTGTTTCCTTCTTGATATCATCTATTGCATGTTTGGCTCTTGTCGTGTCTCTGCAGGCTATTATGATACAACCACCTGCAGAATAAAGTTCAATAATATTATAATGAAAGTAACAAAGTATTAAGCATTTTTAATATTTTCATAAATTTTATTTTTCTATCTCGAAATTTAATATAAGAAGAGAATACAAAATATTTTTCTCTTACCTATATAAGAAATATTGTATACAGTATTGTTTTTCTAAATTGACTCATTTCAATCAATCTATTTACTAATTGAAATATAATACTCTTTATTATAAAGATACATTTATATTAATAGTAATATGAAAAATAAGGGATACTTTTTTTTTTACTTTACTATACATATTAATGATGGGAGATATTTACAAGTGTGATTTTTTGCACGATGCTTCAAATAAATAAACGAGAAATTTTCTTGATTAAAATTTTAATTTTGTTGTTTAAAAAAATCATGCATTTCATTTAGGGTCCCGGTTTGACCAATAAAAGTTACGTTCTGCTTACCTCTTTTATACAAATCCAAAGCAGTCTCTTTTCCAATTCCGGTATTGGCTCCAGTGATCACAACAGTTTTTCCATCTAGTCGAGCCTTAGATTTACAAATTGCACTCCAAAACATTTTCAGTATTTTTATTTTTATGATTTTTAAAGTGAATAAATTATTTTTTATTTTATTTATTATTTATTTCACACAGATAAATAAAGATGGTTGATTATCTCCTAAAATTAAACACATGATTGGATATATGCAGTGTCGAAGTGGCGGGCTAAAAGTGGTGGGATGGTTAAAAAAAAATTAAGAGCATATTAATAAAACATAAAAAACAAGA
>JAAAKE020144026.1:0-13221 GCA_010014785.2 Anisolabis maritima | reverse complement strand
TTTTTTTATATTATTAAATTGTTTTAAACACTAGAGATAAAAATTTTTTTTAATTTAATTATCATTTTTGTCGTTATTTTTTTTTTTTTTTTTTTTTTTTTTTTTTTGATAAGGCGATTATATTTAAATAAAATAAATTTTTCATTGTAGAGGGAGGAATTTATTTTTATTAAAATAACTTTAAAAGTTTGATAAAGAAATTATTCCGGTGGATTAATAATCCGAAAATTATAATATAATAAATATATTTTAAATTATAAGACAAATGTCGTTCATTGTGGAAGTTTTAGAAACACACAATCTGTGTATAATTAAAAATAGAATGTTGAAATATGCATTTCAATCTAAATATGGCAAAGTCTATATAGACTAAATCTTATTTATTCTTTGCCTGACCCATTAATTTTGGGTTGGATTTAAATCGAGATACGATCTAAAATCACCCCGATACACAGCCTGATGATTCTAGTGTTTGAGGGAAGGAGAAAGGACTGACAAAGGAATAGCGTAGAAATGCTAGCCTTAGTTCCATTACCCACTAGGTATGAACCTCTGAGTTAAATCAAGATCTATATATTTTTAGTTGTATTTTTTTTTTTTTTTTTAATTATCGATGATTTGTCTGCCTAATGGAACTTTTTAGAGAAAGCAAATAATTGAACTTTCAACCTAAAGACCCTAAGGATATTAGACAACTTGTTCTTTTTCTTGCACAGTGATAGGATACTATGCTCTTTTCTTGGGGCATAATTTTTCTCCATATATTATTGTCTATATTCATTTATATAATAATTCCAATCTTATAGGGTCATTCTACAGCACTGGCGTAAACATGGGGAGGGGGTTATAAATGTAATTTATATATATATATATGTTGATATACAAAATATGATATCATATTAATAAACAACAATGAATGTACGTACACAAGCAATCGATATTTAATATTAAAGTTATATACAGAAAAAATATCTAAATGGCCAGTGCAGGCGAAAAAGAAAATGAATCAAATAAAAAAGAGAGTAATTAATCCCTTTGTCCCCCCCCCCCCTCTTGTTTATGCCTCTGCTCCACAGTAGAATATATATACCAAATGTTTCTATAAAGAAAACAAAATTTGAACTTAATGGAATATATGTGTGTGTATGTGATTGGACTTTACAGACCAAATTTTATAATGAAAAAATTTTAAAGTATTTCAGTTTTTAATAAGTCAAGGGATGCCAATATGGGGGGAATAATATTTTAAATAGAAATATATAATAAATTATAATTATTTAATAGCTTTTGGTTATAGTCCGTAGGCTTAATAACTTGCCTATAAGGATACTCGACTCTAATTTTACAGTATTTTATTTATTAATACTAATCATTATCCACACATAATTATCTATTTCAACATAATTTATTTAAAATTCTAAAATTAATTTTCTATCAGTTCGGTTAGTTTTACTTAAACAGAGACAGAAAATATTATGTTCTATAAATTTCCTAAACTGAAAAAATAATTCAATTTTATTCTATAATCTCCTCGTGACCTAGTTTAAAATTCTTTAATTTAGTTAGAAACTTTTTACATATCAGTAATATTATTTGGTTGTAAGATTAAAAAAAAAAAAAAAATTTTTCATTTAAATGAAATAATAAATACCGGTATTTGATGTAAAAATTAAATAAAAAGCTCTAACAGAAGAAAGTTATATTATCTCTTATAATATTTTTAAATGGTTATATTTGAATGACCAAATATATTTTAACTTGGCATATAAACTTCATAACAAAGTCATTAACTCTCTCCCTCTATTAAATTGAATAATAATTCAATTTATATTAAGTTTATTATTATTAAAGAATATTATTATTATCATTATCTATTATTAATTAATTAAGTGTGCTCCCTCTTTCAATCAGATTATCTTTATACTGTAATAGTATTTTGTTTCTATTAGAGTATATAAAAACAGTTAATAGATAAATTGACCTAGGCGAAAGTGGCACTATTATTTTCAACGAACTTTTCTCTGTATGTCTGCATGTCTGTCCAACATTTTCGAATTTCAAAATTTTGATTTCGGATTTGGATAAAATGTCAAAATTGGAGTATAAATGGGCAAAAAAATTTTAAAATCGGTCTATGGCAACAAGAGGCAAAATGACCGCCGAAATTTTATTAAATTTTTACTTTAATTTCGGATACCAACATCTACCAACAATCTAGATTATTATTTGAATCTGTTATGAGACAAGCAAGAAATTGAGTAAACTATGCATTCAGAATTGCGGACGAAGCGAACAATTCTACAACTATTGCGCATTTCAACTTCGTTTCAACAATACAGCATTGCTTACAATGATTCGATTTCTGATCTGAGAAATAAAATTCATTATATTTTATTGGCTACCAATTAGTTTAAATAAATCTCCACGATGAGAAGGGTGACTGTACGCAGATGAGAGATATGTGAAAAGGGAGAAAGTCGGCCAGTAGGGTAGTCTCTATCGAAATAAAACTCCCAAAATGTGAGACATTTCGGCTTTAATTAGATAATGCTATCATCAGTCATTAGAGCCGAAATGAGCAACAAAATTTAAAAACACAACATCTTTACAAAGTAAATTTAAAAAATAACTTAGAATATATGCAGATTCAATGTATAAGACAATAAGAATTGCTGTAAGACTTGTTCTTATATATTGAATCTGCATATATTCTAAGTTATTTTTTAAATTTACTTTGTAAAGATGTTGTGTTTTTAAATTTTGTTGCTCATTTCGGCTCTAATGACTGATGAAAGCATTATCTAATTAAAGCCGAAACGTCTCACATTTTGGGAGTTTTATTTCGATAGAGACTACCCTACTGGCTGATTTTCTCTCTTTTCACACATCTCTAGTTTAAATAAATATTGATGATTAATGGATATTATGAATAAATAAATGATTTAATTCAAAAAATGATTTAATTCAAAGACTATATGGCCTGAGATGTCAAAAGAAAAAAAAAAAAATAATTCAAGCAAAAAAAATATAGAGAGCGAATAAAAAAGATTAGCAGCAAGTATTATTTCAATTTATTCTGCCCCGTTATACTGTGTGTGTGTATGCATAACGGGGTAGAATAAAACGAAATATTATTAGGTGCTAATCTTTTCTCTTCACCCTCAATTCTACTCCAGCTATATATTCGCATCATCCAAAAAAAAATTATATTTAACCCTCCTAGACGGGGGATAAAGAAGTATTAAAGAAGAAGAAATCACAGTTATAACTTAGGTAACTCGCGTAGCCGGATGTGAGCCTGAGAAATATTCATTTATTTAAAATAACTCTTCATCTTCTTTCCTCAGAATAATACTTCCCTTTTATATTTTTTAAAAGATAACAATAAAAAAAAATGTTTTGTTAAAAAATTTTAACCCACTTAATTCTTTTTCCTAAAAAAATATGCTTATTTGAGAAGAGATTTTGAAATGATAATAGAATATGAAGAGAAATGAGGATTTTAGGGCACATCAGAAGGAAGCACTCTCGAAATAAGACATTAAAGGAAGACTCTAATTGATCCTCAGAGGGGCTCAGCATTCAGGATTCAGTGTTCAGTATTCAGCTTTCGAGCATTATGCACCCCCCTCGAAAAGCAAAAGAGGAAAATGGTGACTCAACCCTCTGATCATTTTCTAATTGTTTCCGCTGGATAACAAAAAAAAATCCATTTATAATAAATCGTATTTAATGTTTAAACCAGATGGCGAAATAAATCTAAAAAGATTATTTGTTTATTATACCTTAATAAAAAATATTAAACCAAAAATATGGCAATGCGGAAAATTTATGATAATTATTATATATTTTTTTGAAATTAATAATTTTAAAAAATTCTAAGGTTTTTTTAATCTTTCTTATATAATAATCAGTTATTTCAATTTTTATAGCTTTCTCTTATCTATATATGTAATATATAGTGAGAAAGTATTGAGATCACAAAAATCGATGTCGAGATTTCAACGGAAATACACGTTTTGAGTTCCCCTGAGTCTAAAAATATGGTCTCGCAAAATATCCGTCTGTTTGGGGATAAGATTTCTTAAGAACGAAAAGAGGCTTGAGACTCAAACTTTACAGTTATCTAGTACCCATTTCATTTGCATCTCGAACCTTTTGAATAAAATCGGCCCAAGAGCATTACATATATGAATATGGCTGTCGCCCTCTATTAGTAAACGAAAAAAGTCTCTTATCAGGCCAGTCCTCAAGAAAGCGGCCTATACCGCATGTTTGGTAAATTCTCCGCTACACCCATACTATCAGTCACAAATTGATATGATGACAACTTGAGTGATTCCAATACAACATTGGTTGTATCTCAGTGATTTCCAATCTTTTTGGCATCAAATACAAGTAAATTTTAGGTATGAGAATTGCGTATCGGTAGCTAAAAAAGAACTATATTTTATACATAATGTATTTTTTATTATTTTATTCTCTTGTTATCTACCGGTAGCTTGGCACTCGAGTACCGGTACGCTTACCACAGGTTGGGAATCATTATTACACTACCTGATCTTAAAAAATCCACATTTAAGTTTCATTTTTTAAGATGATTTTTTATGATTTTTATTAATTAAAACGGAATTATCTCAAACCGAGAGTTTTATTATCGGAGAGGATTCTTATCTTCCTCCATTGTTAAATACCAGCCACCTTACTACTTCGCATCTAATTCAACATGCTTCAATAATTTATATAGAAATATGATGCTTTACTACTTTGCATATAATAATTTTGGTCCAAAAACTCTTAGTAATTGAAGAAATTTTATTAGTAGAACTCAATGACGGACAAAAGGTGAATGTCCCTTTGCAGCTAAAGCTTTATATATTATATGGTGATCTTTAAAGCATTAGTAGATCTCATTTTTGACCATCAATAAACTTTTTTTCTATTCATAGTTTAGGAAAGAGATGATAATTTTTAAAGGAAATAAAATCTTTTTTCTGTATTTATTCAAAAATTGTACATTACTATTTTACAGTTATTTTTACAATTTTTATTAAAAGAAATTGACTGTTTTTTATTTTTATTCAGCCCTGGATAAATTAATTTTTTTTTTGTTCTACATATAAACATATTCATTTTATCAACATTCTTCTTTATGAATTACTTGAGTGCCAACTTGTGCAGCCTCCGAGTTAAAAAATTTCCGGCAGAAATATATTAATATTTTATTTTTCATTAAAAAATAAGATTTATTATTTTATCAACAAACAATAAATATTATTTATTCCGATTTATTAAAAATAAAATTAAATATGGACTTAAAGAGAAAATTTGACAACCCACACCAAATGGGTCTTCATTACAACTACTAGCTGGTTTGATTTTTGCCAAGATAATCATGCGTTAGTCCATGATTAAAAATTTATTTATAGAATTTTATTTCAACCCACATAGTCAAATTTTTGATGATTATTAATCTTCCCCTTGAACGAATATTTATAATATCATTTGCAGGGGAAAAGTATAATTTTAAAGATATATAGTAAGGAAATATTTCGGGTTGCCTATCTTCCAGTAACTCATTCTTCAAACATAAAGGTTAATCTTCAATATTAACCTTAATTACAAACTACATCTAATAAGATTTCATCAAATGAATGCAAAAAATCAAAATTGGCCTTCTGAAGTAGTAACAAGCCCAATCAAAAAGTAATAGGTTCGAAAATAGTTAGACCCATTTAATATGGAAAGTTTAGATTTATTGTCATTATATTATATATTAATTTTATTATTATTAAAGTTTATAATAAAATAAAGAAAAAAAAATATAAAAAGTTGTTCCAAATTCATCTTTTTCGAAAGAAAAACAATCAATATATTGATTCGCAAAGAAATTAACTTAAACAGGGAAAAAAAAGAAACATATTTTCTTGAATATTTATTACTCCTTTTACTAATCTCGAAACGTTGCCTTAAAAGAGTAATAAATTTTTCAAGAAAAACAGTTACCGCTGTTTTCCTATTTTTTCTTTTCCTAACTCAATAAATTCCACCTTTCATTCTTAAAACCATGCAAAAATAAACTAAACTAAAAAAATGACATTTTCTATTGAATAACTATAAATTTTTTTGAAATTTAAATTTAAAAATTGTTTGAAAACCAAATTCAAATTATTATGGTTCGTTTGAAGAGAAATGTCAAAAACCTGTTGTGCCTAAACGCACATCACAGCTTTCGCTTACTAAGGTAAAGAAAACTGAATGATGAGCTGTCACACCAGTTTTTTGGGGTCGACCCCCCTAGGTAGCCGTTCAATCTAGAGCCAATTTAATCAATATGGTGAGAATAGTTTTAGAGTAAATCACCTAAAGAAGTACAAGTGTAAAGTGAGAAATTTATTAATATATTATCGTGAAGGATGAATAATTTACTATTTGCCTATTATATATATTTCATCGAGCTGGAAACTTATTAATATTTTCAATAAATAGTAAAAAGATAAAGAGTTATTTATAATTCAAAGCTCATATATCGAATTTATACTGTTTTTCCAAGATATAGAGTTAAGCAAAAACCTTTTAAATTTTATATTACAATTTTTAAGACTTTTTCTGACCTAGTTTCGTTAATAAATTATCTTTTTTTTTTTTTTTTTTTTTTTTTTTTTTTTTAAAAAAAGTAAATTTTAATTTTTAAAAAAAAAAAAAAAAAAAAAAAAAAAAAAAAAAAAAAAAAAAAATTATAAAAATTTTATTAAAAAATTAATTCAATTATCAAGATTTATAAAGACCATTTTAAATAATAAAAATATTATCATAAATAAATACAATAGTTAACCATTTTTTTTTTTTTTTTGTTTGAAATAAAAAATTTGCCTTTAATTCAATTATAAAATTAGATTTTGTTATTATTGTATTTATTTTTGGATATAAAAAAATATATTTATTGATAACTTAATGTATGATAGAATAGAAATGAATAAAGTTATCTTAATCAGGCCATTTTCGAAAACCCTTAGCCTCACCCTAAAAGTATTGGATTCAGCAACTACTTCTTCCACTAATATTATTTTCTTAAATATAATAATTTTTGTAAACTTTTAAACAAATGGTCTGACTAAAAGGTAGAATTTTATGGCACTAAAAGTCAAAAAAAACATGCTGTACATTTTGAAATAGTCTCTCTAAACATGCTTGTTTTGACTATTTTTCAGCCCGTCCAGCTGCTCTCCGGAATTGCACCCTGCGAGTGGCCAATTCGAATCAAGGCTCGAACAATAGCTCCGGAGGAGGTTCCTCGTCAATGTCCTCCCCTTCAACATCGTCTTCCTCTGATGCCTATGAGGTGGAATGTGTTCCTGGTTATGACGGTGGTCTACCACAACGCTTCATCCTCGAGGCATATGAATCAAGAACAATGCGGCCTCGACTCAACTTGACTAGCAATGACGCACCCATTTTTCGGGTCGAACTTGCAGATTTGCTTCCAGCACGAACACCAACTCTCCATATAGTTTTATATGCAGTTAATGCCAAAGGCCGAGGCGAGCCAGCGATGTTGGAGGATATCGCACTTAAAGATGCCGAAAAGCGAACAGGTATGATTTTATGGATTATTCAATTAGCTAAAAAGCACTCAAAATTTATTAATTTATTATTTCCTAACTTACTAATTTAGTAATTTACTATTTAAATATAATTATAGCTAAAAGCGAAACTGGTTTCATTCATATACTCAACTTGATTGATTTTTCATTAATTAAATTTTAATATAATATCGCCGACTGTAATAAGAATATTTAAATTAAAAAAAGCAATCACTTTTTTTTTTTTATAAAATAGCTGTTTGGGCATTTGATTGTTGATATGAGAATTGATTTTAAGTTTTTTTCGAATAGGTTCGAATTCTAGGCAATCCGATTCAAATTCATTTAAATCATTGAATACCATTTGGTATAAATAAATATTGTATTGAATAATGAAATTGTTTATAGTCCATATGACGTCAGAGGCCAAGAAATTTTTTTTTTTTTTCGGTATCTCTCGTCATTTTTCATATTTATTTAAATTAATTGATAGTCAATATAATTTAAATAAATTTTAACGCTCAGAACGGGAAGCGAACCATGAAATAAGAGCCGCTCTAAAGGACAGGAGCGAAACGAAATTATTAGGCAGTTTGATTTTTATATACAAAAAAGTGAAAGTAATCAAATATTAATATAAATACAAATTAGAATAAAAACCTCTTGCAAAAGGATTAAGTTAAATATATATATATTTCGTTCTCTAAATTATACAAGTGTATTTGTGTTATAAGCCTCGGGATTATTTTGAAAGTGAGATTGGTTTGAAATATTGTGCCGCTCTTAAATGCGTGACTTGGCCTTCAAATTCAATAAAGGAAACCCTAAATCGTGTAAATGAAATGAGTTTACTTGGATCAATAAAGTTAAATAAGGAGAGAAATAAAATTTTTCCTGTTTGTTTTTTTTTAGATAAATAAATGGAGGAAATATGGGATTTTAAATTCAGGTTGAATAGAGAAAAAAATTTAATAAAAGTCACATTTAATTAGGTATATTTAAAAAATTCATAATTATGGAAATCTTGTTTTTTTTTTAAGTCTTTCGTCATTGGAGGCCATTTAGACTTATTAATTGGTAGCCAATATAATATAAATAAAATTTTGTCGCTCAGGGAAGCGAACCACTGACCTTTGGTACGTGAAGCCAGACCTTTAACTCTGCACCAAGGAACAGGGCATTTTTTTTTAATCGAGTTCAAAATTTTTAAGTTGAATATATTTTTGGTAGTATGAGGGCAGACCGGCCATTTTTTCTGTTATTTCAACCTTATATGGGGTGGGCTAAGAAAATTACAGGGAAAGTCTTAAAAGAAAAGAAGAAATGAAAGGCTTGAACACACCAAATTATCATTAATTATTAATTAATTTTCTCAATATTTGACCCCTTTAAAGATCGGCCTTGGCTCACTCTCTCGGCGGATCTGCCTCAAATATAGATATAACATTCTGATAATATGCAGATAGGAGGGTGATTCAATAAATTTGAATATTTCAAATTGGGAAATTATGATTTAATTTTTAGTTGAAACCTGTGAACTTTTATCACTAGATATTAATATACATCAGCCTTCCAGGGTCTAAATAAAATTTTTTAATTTAAAAATAATATGATATGGAAAAGTTATTAAAAACTTTTTTTTTTACTCTTTCTACTTTTAGATTAACAAATTTTTCATAATATATTTTTTTATATTAAAACAATATCCAAAAAATGTTATTATATATAATAATTTATTGCACCTGATTAAAAAATATTCAATATTTTTATATTAATTTTTAATTTAGTTTGAACAATTGATCAACCTCCTTTTGATTAATTTTTCAAAAGCTAAATATGCTTGAATTCAATTTCCATTTAATTACTATTAGAATAGATTGAATAGAATTCAAAATTCAATCAAAAGTGAATTAATATTTGGAAGTGGAATTAAGCTCACCTCCCTATTCATTTTTCCATTTCTTTTAATTGGAGTATAAGCTACAATTCTCTATAAATCATCTTATTTATAATAGTTATAAATTTCCTTTCTAAAATTATTAACCAAATTTTTTTTTAAGATTTTAGATTAATTAATAATTTGATATTTATATATACATTAAAAACTTGAGGCGTTTAATCTTCCAAAAGAGGGAATGAAATAGAAATAATTACTAATTTTTTTTTAAACAATTTCAAAAATTTATTTAACCAGATAATTTTCTAGAACTATAGGGATTATAAAATGAATTTGTAATGATCAAAAAGGAGAAAAAAGTCGAGTCCAAAATTTCCAACTTTCCGATACAAAAACTAGTCTGTTCCTTTTCTTAATAAATTTGTCAATATGGAGGCCTTAAAGAATAAAAACCAACAAATAGGTTACCATTTCCATACACTAATATTTTTTTTCTCTAAGTTAAATAGCATATCGCGATATTTTAGTCTATAGCAAAACATCTGAAAATCAAGCTTAGACTGATAGTCATTCTCTTAAAATAATAAATAATAAATTTGAAAATAAAAGATAAGATGAAAAAAGGCAGTGAATTTGCATAAAATAAACAAAATAAAAATCGAGGCTTTTATTTTCCTACAATATACAAAGGGTCTGTTTAGGCTAGTATTTATTAAATGAAGTGTTTTTTTTTTTTTTTTTTTTTTTTTTTTTTTTTTTTTTTAATAAGTTCCATAGAACGCAAAAATTAGTTCGCTTATGGTTGCTGGAAAGTAGGTAACCCAAATGACCAAAACTGTCAAGGATTTTTGTATAAATTTTTCCAAAACGGACCACGAATGCATTGTTAAATCTCCATATAACTAAACAGGTGAGCATGCATGGGCCGCTCTAGAGGAGCTTGGAAAATTAGTGAATTCATTCGATTGCTTGCTTTCCAACACCTACAAACTAACTAATTTAAATACCCTATGGGTGTCGGTATTTTAGGAAATCATATATCTAGAGAAAAAGAAATGCAGCCGGAGATTAAATATTTTGAGAATTTTTAGATATCTGAAGTCAGATATAACCTGAATTTGGATGCTTATAATTAGACACTAGTTATGCACCATTTTAACCAATTCGTTAAGTTATTCAATTCTCAATTTTTTAACTATTTTAATTAAATTTGCTTTTGTAAAAGTGAAATAAATAATAAAAAAATTCTCTCATAACATATATCTTTGTTATATTTATTCACATTCTCATTTATTTTTATATTTAATTATAAAAAAAAAGAAGAAGTAAAAATATTTAAAATATTTTATGAAGATTAAAAAAATCTAATAAATGCTTGTGATATATGAACTTTAGTATAAATTTAATAATTTCCAAATTGTGGTTGATTTTTGTTTATTTGTTGACAACAAATCATAATTTATTAATTTTAACTTATTGGAACAATATATTCTATTTATTTATTACAAAAACTGTTTCTCTAAAATATTGTTTTTGTATTTAAAAAAAAAAACACTGACATTTGCTTTTTTTCATTTTATTTATTATTTCCACAATTTTATATTTTTTTTTTTTTTGTTTGACCGGTCAAATATGAAGATTTATTGTTTCTGTCTTCAGAGGGTTGTAACCCTCGATAAAATATCCTGACTTGACAAATTTACCTTTAAGAATAATTCGAATTCAAATAAAGGAATAATTTTTAAATAATTGCACCACATCTATTCCGATTGTAATTCATTTTTTTCCTCTCCATGGCTGTCGCCCCTATATTTCAGACACAAGTCAACCCCCTCTTTTTTTGTTTTTGTTTTGGAATTAAATTTAGATTGTGGCTAGATTGAATTTCTGTTCGTTGCATCTCCTCTCATTAAAATATTTAAACTGAAGATCAAACGCAATACAACACGCAACATTTTACTTTCTCATTTAGAATATTAAAACGTTTAACTTTGTAGACGGATTTTTTTTTATTTTAATATTTCTGGTTAGAGTTACGAATGATTTATTAGATTTTTCCTTAAGTGGTATTTAATATTAAATTTGTTATAAAAACAAGAGAGATAATTCATAATTAATTTTGAAATCAATGTTGAAAATGATCTTAATTAGTAAGCTTCTTATTATATTCAAGACATGAATTATGAATCTGGAGTATATTAATATTTGAAGGTAAGTAAAAAAACCATTTGTGGGTTTTGATGCAAAGAGCAAGTTTCTGCTAGTTTCTAACTCAAACACCATGAAATTCCTAAATTCACTCTATTAATGTTTTTGTTAGAGACTCTATAATTTCTAGACTAGCTACTATGAATATTCTAAATTGAAACCCAAAAAAATATTTTCAAAAAATAAATAATAACAACAATCATTTCATTAGATGGGCACCTATTATATATACTTGTAGCTAATGCAAAGCAACTCTTTGAAAGGGCCCCGGTTTAACCGATTTGTCTGTAATATATACCAGATAATTATTTTAAAAATATTAAATAAATATAGTATAGTATATATAATAGCTATTTAAATTCATCCCCAGGGCTATAAATTAACAATACCTGGCTGATCTAACTGGGAAGTGAACCCAAATCTCTATTACTATAAACTTTTACAATTTACTACTCTAACAAAATCAAACCTTCTGGTGCCAAAGATAAAAAATCTCAAAACCAAACAATAATATCGATTTTTTAAATTCATTAATGAAAAAAAAAAAAAAAAAAAAATAATAATGATTTTATAAAAAAATAAAAAAAAAAAAAAAAAAAAAAAAAAAAAACGATAAAATATTTTATTATAATATAATATCTATAAAGGGTTTATGTTGATGTTGATCTCTCGATGGATTTTTCTTCTAATGATTAATTGAATTTATTTTATGGGAAGGGTCTTTTTTAAGAAGTCAATTTTATATATTTTCTTTAAAACTTTTAAATTCTCCCAATCGAAAGTAAAGAAAGAAAGTCAACTTTCTGAAATATTTGAACAAATAGCCTATAGGCAAGTTTTGTAACAAAAACAAGTTTCGGCCAGAAAAAAAAAAAAAAAAGGAAAGAAATGGAACCACCCTCGAAGTGTAAACATTTCACAAACACAGAACCTAACCAATATTTTTTTCAATAGATAGATTTGAAAAATAATGGTTATTTTTGAATTTGCTGAAACTTTGTTCACGAATTAAAAACTTTTCCAGATACATTTTACATTTCAACTTATTTATGTTTGATTTATTTGATAGAATCTATCAATATAATGCCTTTAAAAGAAAGATAATTTTTATTATTAAAAATTAAAAAAAAAGGCTAAAAAAAAAACTATTTTTTAAAAAGAGCAAAGATTAAAATGTAAATTATTTTATTAGATACTATTTGAAATAATAATTTACAGGGCTGTTTATCATAGCTTGCCGGATGATAGACAACCCAAATGACTATTCACTAAAGGATTTTTCGGTTAATTGCTTCAGAGCTCTTCTTCAGATGGATGCAGGTGTTAAATCTCTCACAGATAAACAACTGAGCGTGGACCATTCTAGAGGGGGGCTATGTAACAATTAATTGAAAAATCCAAAGAAAACAAGAAAATTAAAAATATTACATTAGATTATAGACTTTTGACGAATAATAAAAACTTAGAGAGCTTGGCTGGGAAGTTTTAATGCATCCACCATATAGTCCTGACCTTGCACCATCAGACTACCAT
>JAAAKE020144014.1:0-32133 GCA_010014785.2 Anisolabis maritima | reverse complement strand
CTTTTGAAAACAAGAAAAATTTTTTCTGGATGTTTTAAAAAATTAAAATAATAATTTCGAGGTCACGTGACTTTTTGTCGTAATTAGAAAAAAAAATATATGTATTGTTTCAAGTCTATATGGCCTCTAATGCCGAAAAGACTAAAAAAAATGTTCAAAATAATATTTTGTATTATATAATGGAAATTGTAGATTTCAAAAATATTTGAAAGAATTTTTTAGGATATTTTAATAGATAAAAAGTGTTAACAACAAAAGCGTTTAAAAATATTTATTTTTAAAGTGATAAATCAATTGCCTAAAAAAAAATACTTAACACCAGGGGTTTTTTCCATTTGTCAGACAAGAAATTACTTTTTAGGAGGAAAAGAAAATTTTTTCCAAAGTAAGTTGATATTCTTTGACAAACTCAGTTGTCAGAAAATTCTACAAGAGGTAGGCGGCAAGCTTCCGATTCCGGGTCGAAAAACAATTACAACTTTTGGCAGCAATCGTTCCAGCTCAAAATATCTCCTCAATTATTAACTTTAGTAAATATCTTTAAACAAAAATTTTTTTTGAACAACTTTTGTTTGAAAAACTTTTTAACAGGCTTTAATTATGAATTTATATAAAGTAAAAAAAAAAATAGAATAATTATTTCGCTAAATTGAGGAAATATTTTTTTCAGGTTTGATCTTCAAATGAAACACCATTTCGGCTGAGTTGAACATTGCCAAACGTTGATGTTAATTTACGACTTCAATTAACATAAAATTTGTTTCAATCTGAGACGATCTATACTCTATTTAATATAACTTCAGTATTGGACTCTCGGCGGGGGAACAGGACGGAGGATTGGAGTGTTGTATATCACTGACAGATGGAGTGAGCAGTCGTAGCGTTTTTTTTTTTTTTTTTTTTTTGAAAATCTGAAAACCATAGCAACGGTTTTGTCCAGGGCGTGATGGTTGGTCGGCGTACTATTATCCCTTTTCGTCTCACTCTGCAAGCTCAATACTGAAGCTATATTAAATAAAGTATGTATTATGTTTTTTTTTTACTTAGGGAACTTCAATTACTAGAGATCTGTTGAAATCTCGATTTCTAAAAAAATCATACTTTCCTATATAGGAAAGCAATAAATTAGAAGATGAAAATAAATTTAAATTTAATTTTAAAATTTTATTTGCACGTACGTATATGTAATTGATTTTTTTTCTTTCAATGTTAGGGGTTGACAAATATTTCCTTTTAATTATAAAACGTGCTTGGAAAATTCCTCAGCTGGTGATTTTACTCTAGCAAGAACGGAGCGAGAGGGAATTACTTCAAATGATGAGATGATGGTTTTTCAAGTGAAATGCATCTCAGCCTTAATGATTTTATTACGTACATCACAAAAGATCATCTAGTCACTGTGTGCATTTACTAATACTTTTGATTAATAGAATGATTGAAAATTAAAAAATAAATCTATCGTATCAAATAAATATTTGATGAGGGTTTGATTTTTGAGAAGATAAATAAATAATCGAATGATCTAATTTTCATGATTAGATAGTTGATCTAGACTTGTAGTTTGTTTAGGCCTCTCTCTACCTCAATATACCATGAGGAGCATTGCGTTTGCTTGCTGGAAGGTAGGCAATCAAAATTATCAAATCACTAATTGATTTTTCGATTAATTGCTCGAGGGCGAACTATTCATGCTCAATTTCTAGGGAGATATATCAACTGCGCATGCGAGGTCCACATTTTCCATTTACAAATTTCAATCTTTATTTTTCACATTTAATGATTCCGAAAAATAATTTTCACAGTGTTTCTCTTTCAAAGTCAGATTCCAAAGATATTTAAGTATTTTAAATAAGTAAATCAAATAAGAAAAAATTTATAAAATGAGATTTGAAGTTAAAAAATAGTCAAAAAAATTTCTCGCCCTCCCCTAATTAATAACAGCCTAATTAATAATAATTAATTAATTAATAACAGCCACTTATTTGTACAAATTTGTTCACAATTTTGAAGCAATAAATTTGAAACCATCAATATCGTGTTCAAAATAATATTTTCTCAAAAGTATAAATAAAAGAGATGAAAGTATAATAAATTATCTTGACAATAACATTAATGGATCATTAACCTAATCTAAAAGAAAGTCCATCAATACCAGCATATATTCAAATGCTTTTATCAAAATACAGTGAATTATTTTCTAAAAATACAACCGAACTTATATAATAATGACTTATGTAAGATATATTCATATTAGTATAATTTTATATAAAACAAAAGTCACTCTATGAAATTTGAGATTTATATTTCGAGGTCGATACATTAGATTTTTTTACACTAATATGAATTTCCCATTACCTTGAATAGAGTGAAAATTTTAAATTTATACGCAGTAAAAAAATTTTTTGAAAAAAAAAAGAATTTTGATATAAATAAATACAAGAAATGTTGTATTTTAAATATTATATATATTTATATTATATAAAGCCTAAAAATGTACATTGCTTAATTAACCCTCTAGCCACATTCATGCTTTATTTATTAAGATGTTTTCCAGAAGAGGGGGGAGGGGTCAAAGGGACTGTCACCCTCTGTCAAAATTGCAAAAAAAAAAATCAATGAGAACAATACTTATAACAAAAAAATAAAAAATATACGTAAAAATTAATTTCAAAAAAAATTGTAAAAATCATTAAAATAAAACAAAATCGAAAAAAAATCCTGGATATCCTAGTAAGTACTATTAAAATATTAATATCGCAGATAATATAAATTTTTTGAACAATGTGTTAGGGACATACCAACCTGGTAAAGGAAATGAGGCATTAGGGTTGCTTTTTTCTCGGAGAGAGTGAAAGGAAGAAAAATATGCAGGAAGAGCCCAAATCAGGCCCTCCTTAAAAAATTCTGAGAAGGGAATAAAGACTGGGAGTCTGCTGAGAAAAAAATATATAGAAGAGTGAAATCAGTGACATAAACCTTTAAAAAAAGGTCAGTGAAATTTTAGAGGTCATAGGGGCGGCTAATTAGATTTTGCACCTGGGCGGAAACATCCCTTAGCAATAGTAATAGTAATAGTGACTAAGAGTCTAAAAAATATAGAGATTTTATAAAAAATGTGTTTATTTATTTATTATAATTATTATTATTTTTTAAATTTGTACAAAATAAAGTGTGAGGAATATTAATGAACAAATTGAAAGATATCCAAATGTTTTCAGTATATGTCCCGTGCGTTGGAGGTTCAGAATTTGACGTAGGTGGTGGTAGTGGTTGGCTGGTTGGAGAATAAATAATATGCTAATGATTGACTTTCAAAATACAAAAAACACATTGCCCCAATTGTATCAGACAGAGCTATATGATGTAAGCGATCTCATTTCTCTTTTTGTCCCCTCTCTATAATAAATAGTATTTGATAGGTTAATTTAAACAACACACATAAAATTGAATAATAACCAAAATAAAATTGGTTTGACCTATTAAAATAAAATTTTATAGAGAGATGGCTTTTAATCGTACATATTAAAATTTAAAATAAGAGATGCTTGGAAAAAAATAAATTTGCTTGTAAAAAGGGGAACTCGAAAACCGGGCACTTTACTATCCAATGAATTCAATTTAAAATATAATATATTTTTTTCCTTTTTAATTAATTTTTAAGTGAAGTACGTCTTCGGATATCAGTGCAATAAAAATTTTCAACGATTAGAAAAAGTTATAAATAAACGATGAAAATTCAACACTGGAAAAAATGTACCTAAATAATAATTAATCTTTTTTTTCAGGTTGAATGAATAATTAAATTAAATTCACGCTCTCACCTACAAAAATACTTAGGCACTTTAGTTGATCATTCAAAAAGATTTTTCTTTTTACTTTCTCTTACCCACATGTGAAATACGTAAATGGTGAGAAAGTATTGTGATCGCAAAAAAAAAAATCGATGTCGAGATTTCAACGGAAAAACGTTTTGAGTCTAAAAAAAAATGGATCTATAAAATGGTCTGTCTGTGTGTCTGAACAAGATTCCTTAAAAACGAAAAAACTTACAAGGCTGAATTTTTATACTTAAGCTAGGTGCCCTCGTCGCTTAAATAAACTCGGCCAATGGGTACTTTACTGATGTATTTTTTTATTTTTTATCGATTTTCTCCAAATTCAATCTAATAATTTTGATTAAAATTCATAAAATATTTATTTATTATATGATTTTTGAAATGTATTAACCTTTATCCCCCCTCTCCCCCTCCAAATCGTTTGGGGCTCTTTACTCTTGTAGGTTTTTAGGTTTTTTTTGTGAATTTCTCTTAAACCATTCAAACGATTTTGATTAAATTGGCTGTACATATAATAAATTAGATAATCATTAAGATATATTAATAATTTTCCACCTCAAAATAGTGTTGGATCCTCAATTTAAAGGCTGTACATGTA
Source organism: Anisolabis maritima (assembly GCA_010014785.2). Lineage (NCBI taxonomy): Eukaryota > Metazoa > Arthropoda > Insecta > Dermaptera > Anisolabididae > Anisolabis > Anisolabis maritima. Next base: position 27,699 of record JAAAKE020144014.1, on the reverse strand, counting down.
CGATTAACCGTTATCCCCGCCCTCTAAATTGTTTGGGATCCACTTTATTCTTGTACGTTTTGGATTTTTTGTTATTTTTTCTTAAACAATTCTATCGATTTTGATTAAATTGGCTAAACATTGTTCTTTTAAGAGATGAATTAGAAAACGACTACATAATGGGTCCGAAGCAAAAATCTGGTGTGACAACATCAACTTTTCTTACCTTAGGTAAGAGAAAGTTTTGTGATGTGCGTTTAGTAACTGGCTTTTTATTTTAGAAAGAAGATTTACTTATCAGTCACGGAAGTGATTAAAAAGATTCGAAGAACAAAAATAAAACAGATAGAGATAATATTTATTTAACTTGAATAAAAAAAAAAAAAAAAAAAAAAGTAAAAGAAAACTAAAAGATAATTTTTTTTAAAGAATTACTTATAAAAGGTTGAGAATTTCTGGATAGTCAAATTATTAAAAGAGAAACTTTATTCTAATGCAAATAGATGAAATATGAAATATGGGGAACATAACTTCGTTGGTTTTTGATTGTTAGAAGATAAGCAATCAATTTATGGATTTTTCGTTTAAGTGCTCCAGACCTATTACGCATGCCCAGTTGTTAATTTCTAGGAAGATTTAAAACAGGCGCATGCGTGGAGCAATTAATCAAAAAATTGTTGGTTATTTGGGTTGTCTACCTTCCAGTAGGCATAAACAGAGTAATGTATGGTATAAAAAAGTTTCAAATTTAACTTAAGTCATGATTATAATTTTATTCCAAGGAAGAGTTTATTTAGATCACTTTTAAAATTTATTCTTTAGGGAGAGAGAATGGACGGACAGAGAATGGAGTGAAGAAAAAAATTATCTTATTTGGCGACGTTTCGAGGGCCAATCGCGCTCATCATCATTTTGTCCTGATAATGAACGCGATCGGCCCGTCCATTCCATTTCTCTCTGCAAATGATCCAGCCATATATATCTATTAATCCATTATGTTTAGATGAGCTCAAATGGGTTGGATTTTTAACAAATGAAATAAAATTATCCTAAATCAGGGGTTTCCAAAACTTGAAATAAAAAATGTGAACCTCTCGACAAATTTTTTTTCCAATTATTTATCAATTTCAATTTGTCGTGTATTGTCAAAAATTTGGTAATCTCTGGATCAAGATAATACACTTATAATTAAATTAGAGTTTTTATAAAAGAAACAATATTCATTTTCATTTTAATATATCCTCTGGGATATGTGAATTTGTTTAAATTCGTTGGAAGGATAACTAATGTAACAATACTTTCTAAAGATGCATTGTATATTTCCCGTTGTCCTTTTCTTTTCTAGAACACCTGGGTCCTTTTGTTACTATCCGTCCTAAACAGCCCTCCAGGTATTTCCTTCCCTTTCCTTATACTCACTTTAACTTGACATGTTCTGGTTTAAAAAATGAAAATGTAAATGATTTTTTGAATTATGTTATTATAGTGGGATTAAGTTCCTGTTCCAAATTTAAATTAACACTTTTATATTGAAGTAAAAATTGTTTCGGATATTAAAAATATCTTTGTGATCAAAAGAGAAAATGGAGTGTTCCTGCTTTTCTCTCTATTTCTCTGTAAAAGAGATTATGATTTACTCTAACTCAAAATAAACGACCTATTTAAAAGATTTTTTTAATATTCAGCTCAAAGAGAAGTTTGCATTATGAAATAATGATTTTTAAAAGCATTAAAATGTTTTAAACTTTAGACCTAGGATAGTAAGGACAAAGGAAGAAATGTTCTTCTTTGGAACCTCTGACAAGAAAGAAATTACATTTTGTAGAAAAATGCACTTCTTGAATTTCTATTTAAATATCTCAAAAAATTTGTAATTCCCCTGCGATTTGTCTTGGAATTAAACCTGCTGCTTGAGATCTGAAAGTCTCTTTGTTTTTTATAATGATAAATATTTTAATTTTTTAATTAAAAAAAATTTTACTTTTCTTTATTAGCAATCCAAAAGTATTAAATATTGATTATTATAGACTAGAACAGTGATCCTCCTAAAGAGATCCCGAAAAGAATATGATATTTAGAGAGTATAAAAGTGTTAAGAACCACTAGATTAGAATATTGTATATCTTTAGATTTTTTTTTTTTATCTTTATTGAAAACAAAATTCCAATTTTTTTAAAGAATTGATTTGATGAAGGATCAAGAATCTTTATCCGCAAGTCATCGACTGACACTTCAATATAAAAAATCCTGAGTTATTTTGTTTCCATAGATGAAGGGGCCAAAGAGCCATCAAAAGCCTGTTCCTCTAATCATGTCAAGGAAATAAATTTATTAATATTATTCATAATAAAGTTTTGTTTTGTTCTATTATTCTTCCGCACAATAGCTATTTTATTAAAGGTTTTTTCAACGAATGCAAAAAATGTTTTATCAAAGAGATAAAATCCAGAAATCAAAGAATTGATATGATAAAATAGATATAAAAATAATTCAATTAAAATAATTATTTATACTTTTCAAATAAAAAATATTTTTTTAATAATAAATTTCTTTTAGCAATTATATTTGGTGAACGAAGAAAGAAATGCCCATTTTTTTTATTCAACTGTCACCTGACAGTTGACAAGAGCTAATTTTATTTTCGGATCTGGAATGAAATATTCATCAAAATTTCAAAATACATTCATCCTGAATAAAACAACAAAAATATATTTAAATTTTCCTTGATGGATTTTCATTGATTAAAGAGAAAAAGTTTTTTCTCTCTTATTCTTTCATACTTTTATTTAATTATCATTAAAAAGAAGGAAATTATGAAGGATATAAAATGAGAGATGGAATTTAAGGAAAAAATGTCTGCATAAGGAAGGTATGGGTATAAAATATTAGCTATATTTTGTTCACTTTAAGTAGATGTGGTGTCAGGAACAAATCTAGAGGGAGGCTCATGGGGACCGCCAATCCCCAGGTGCGTTCCAGTTGTTTATAGGTTTTAAAATTATAATTATTTTATTAATTAATTTTTTTATTAAGAAATTTGAAAATTAGGAATCATAAAAATTGGAGAACTTTATTCTATGATAAATCAGAAATGGTAAGATAAATTTAATTAATACAATAATAAATCGTTAAAATGACTATTATTTGTTATCATAGTTTCGATTCTGATACTTTTTATTTTTATTAGATATTAAAATAGAATTTTACGTAATTAATTTAATCAAAATCAATCAAATGACTCGCTTGAAAAAATGTTTAATGAAACAAAATTAAATTTTATTCATCTATAATAAGAAGAGTTACTTTCGGTGACTTAAAAACAATTTTGTAATTTCATTATTAATAATATTGAATTTTCTATTATTCGTTTATAAAATTTTTGTTTTTCTTGTCTAATGAATTTAAGTAAATTTCCTCAAAATGAACATTTCTTGCCCATTGCCTTATATCCCTGAATTATTATAGGGATATAAAATTATATTATATGCGATTGAGAGGGAGCAGCAAACCAGTCCGCCTCCCAACTTGACGATCATAAAGAAAGAAAAGAAGGATTAAAAATGCCTCATCTTAGCTCGTGGACTAACAACAAATCCATGTCAGATTGAAAATACTATTATATTTCATGTAATTATTTTCTCTTACCTATATATGAAATATATAGTGAGAAAGTATTGTGATCGCAAAAAAAATTTATGTCGAGATTCAATGGAAAAACACGGTCCCCAAGTCTAAAAAAATGTGTCTCACAAAATGGTCTGTGTGTGTGTATCTGTGAACAAGATTTACTAGTACTTTACTGATATACTATTTTAGATTTTTTTGATTTTCTCAAAATTCGCTCTAACGATTTTGATTAAAATTCATATATCAATTATTTATTATATTGTATGATCTTTGAAATGTAATAGCCCTTCTCCCCCTTCCCAAAATTGTATGGGGCCACTTTACTGAGGTACTATTTTTAGTTTTTCCAATTTTCACTTAAACTATTCTAACGAAATCGTTTAAATTGGTATTAAATTGGCATTAAACGGTTACCTAGAGGGCCTGATGCAAAAAATCTGGTGTGACAACACATCACTCAGCTTTCCTTAACTTAGATAAGAGAAAGTTGTGAGGGGCGTTTGTTCACACCAGATTTTTTATTAGATTCAAAATTTTAAAATTTATTTGTAATTTGGGAATTAGTATAAAAATAAGAAATAACCTTAAAAAGTAAACAATAAATACAAAATATATAATTATTATAAAGTGCCTTAATAATTTAATCTCTATATTTAATAATTCTGATAAAATGTTTTATTTTTAATCCAAATTCATGTATATTTAGCCTCAGGACTATTTACCAAATGCATATAAATAAATTTTTTATACAATATGTAAAAAATATTTAATACCTGAGCAAGTCTAATTTTGCATGTCTAATGAATAAGAAAATAATTAATGTTGTCATAATATCATTTGAGAAAAGGGAGAATCAACTCCTCCTTCCAAATAATATCGGAGAAGATAAAAGTAAATAATAATTTTGAAAATTCAGGAGTTGTTATAGTTAGATCCCTTCCCCTCTAAAAATCCTTTTGATATCTATTTATGAGATTGATTTGTATCAATTGGAATTGAATTAATTTTGGAAATTATTTTTACTTGCAAAACAAATATTATCTCTGATTTATTTAGGATGAATATATTTAAATATCTTATTAAATATTGAATACAATTTATTTAAGTCAAAAAATAATTATTCTTGGCATTTATTATAATATTTAGATATTGTTAATCCTAACCTCACTTTTAATTAAACTTTCAAATTATTACATTAAATGCCTTACATTGTAAATCAAAATAAATATATTTTTATCTATATTTCAATATTGTATGAGTTTTATATTATTTTCTTTATTTATATATTAACTAATATAAAATGTCATAATTAAATATTATAATTTGTATTTATTAGTTTGTTGAACTTATAATATACATTGAAAGATAAAAACATAACGTTGCTAAGATTTATTTCTATTATCATTAAAACAATGTAATTGTTGTTGCTCACCTCATGCTGGTATCCACGGTGGTGGTCATGGTTGCTGTCAAGTGTTGTGAGGAAGTGGCGCATGCTTGATCTTCATCAGGTATTGCCGGTGGTTGCTCTTCAACGTCCCAATTGTTGGGTCGACCCACTGAAATTTATAACAATTGTCAGCAACAATCAAGCGGAAATGGCCAAGTCCAAGCGAGAATGAACAACAATCACTGAGTGGTCACTTGGCGAACGGTCCGGAGTGAACTGAACTGAACAACAAGTTGTCTCAAATTGGGGAATGGACCATGGAGCGCATGCGCACTAAGATAAAACAGATGGTGGGGAGAAATGCACATGCAAACAGAGGACGGAGCAGGAAGGGAGAGAGCCAAGTGCAGCTGCCTGCATCTATGCACTCTCGGCCTTGCCTATATGGTAAATGCAAATCGATTAGGCCCAATGTATGTCTGTCAAATCCTAGGTCAAGGACATCTTCCTAAGAAAAATTTAATAGACGTGATGATGGTAAGTGAATGTGTAAACTAACTAGCCTCCTGGCGGGCACCTCGTACAGATGAGGTAATTATAATCTGAGAGCATATAAAATTCGAGTGTTTGAGATATAAGCCTAATAAGGAATTTAGGTTAAAAGTTTTCATGTAAAATATAATAAAAGGAAATTGATGAAAATATTTATTTCAATTTTTTATTTACTCGGTGTCTCCCGGTGCTCCCGCCGGAATAATTTCATGATTAAGATCTTTTAAAAGAAACTCTAAAAGGAATTTCTAAATGATGATTGATCACTCCCTTTTTAAGTAATATATACTATATATCAAAGGGGGAATAAGTATGGCACGCGACAATGATTTGTGCATTTTATCACAAAACAGCCTAAATAAATAAGCAACAAGTTCCCCTTCAGTTAAATCTCGAAGTAATGTAATAAATATTTTAAGATTAAATATGTAAATGGAATTTTTCTAAAGTCTAGACTGAATTGTTTACGCAATACTTTGTTTTACTAATATATTGTACTTCAAATATTGAAAAGTTAATAAGAAATATAATCACAATTTTTTCGAATTCAAGAATTAAGGTATCTGGCTGGCATTAGGTATCTGTTTGTCTAATTCTGATTACGGTCCAAACAAAAATTTTATATTTGATAATAACTAATGATCAAAGGCAACATCCACTTTTGAAGTGGTATTTCATTTCATATCTATAAAATCGAAATTTCTCTAATAACTTTAGCGAAAAAATACAAAATTGTTTTATTAATTATTTTTGATCTTCTAATTAGAATTTCTAAGAAATAGGTTTATTAAAAAAAATAAATAAAATTTATTAAAACATAAAAAAAAGAATTCAAATCAAATTGTATTATTTTAATTAGAAATTGAAAAAGTCTGACCTAGTTATCTAAAAGTAAACATTATTTAATAATAAATAAATAATTAGAGCAGGTAAAAAATAAAAGAAAGAGGAGAAATGATAATCATCCTCAAGGAAATTATTATTTTCTCTCTATATTTTTTTTAAATACATCATTAAAAATCTGTTGTGACTAACGCACATCACATAACTTTCTCTTACCTAAGGAAAGTGATGTGCTGTCATATCAGTTTTTGTGTCGGGCCCTCTAGATAGCCGCTCAATGAACTTGAATTAATTTTGTTAATAAATGAGAATTTCAAATGACTTGCACTTTGTTTTCCGAAAGACGACAGTGGTAGCGACCAGAGTTTTAGTATCCATTGGCCGATTTTATTCAAAAGCTTGGAGATGCAAGCGAGCGTGAAATATAAAATTTCAGTCTCGTTCATAGACCATGTATTTTCATTGAAATTGATTTGTTTGCGATTGCAATACTTTCTCATTATATACGTATTTCATATGTAGGTAAGAAAAAGTAAAAAAAAAAAACTATAAACCTGGAATAATTTGAGAATAAAATTTCAAATAGCAATTACTCAATATTGTTTATTTAATCAACAATTAAGACAATAGTATTAGAAATGTCAAAACATATTTGTTCTAGTCTAAATGAATTCTAAAATGAACGTAAATTCAATTATGCACTTCGTTAACTCCGACAGAGAAAAATTTTGATGGTAACATTTTACATTTTAATGAACCTATTCTTTTAACTGAATTAATTTAATTGATCTTGGCATTTTTATATAAAAAATAAATAAATACTTTGAAATAAGATATTTTTTTTAATCCGTTGCGGATTTAAGAATTTAAGAAATTGCGTCTTTTTAGAGTGTTTTGTTTTACCTCAATAATAGATGCGATTTAGAAAAAAAAATTAACTTTTATAATATCCAAAATAATATTATTTCAAATAATAAATAAATATTTAGAATTTAGTTGTTAAAGAGTTAATTTAATTAAAAATTTTCAAAATTAGCAAAAAAAAAAAGTTTAAAAATAACAATAATAAAATAATAATAATAGTTTATGAGAATTAAAGCTAACCTCTTGGACTGAAGGTTTTTTTAATTTTTTGGTTGAACTAAAAGAAATTCTACTGAGTGATAGTTGAGGCAGCGATCCCAGTTAAGAGCAAAAAATTTCAAATAAATAATCATTTTTGATTATTATTTTGATTATCATTTTAGAATTTTTATAATTCAAAGAAAGTATCGAAACTCTTTTAATTGAAGTATATATGAAAAAAAAAAATTCGGACAAACGATGTGGGAGGAGTTCTAGGTTTAAATACATACACTCGACGAAAATACATTTCTCTCTCTTCCACTTGTAAAATCAAAATTTTATCTAATTCCCTTTATTTAACTCAATTATTTTAAGTTAAATTTTTCTTTCTCTAATTCGTATCGATTATTCATAAATTTGTGATTTTAATAATTGAAAATTATTCTATGCGGAATATATGAATATGAATGATTAAATTTAAAACTTCATTATATTAAGTGGAGAAATATGGTGGCTTTTTTTTTTTACAATCTCACGCATCCAATCTTTTCGTTTTATTATTATTAAAGTTATGTTGTTAAATATAATATCCTGGAAGAATTTATAATTTCTTTAGACTTTAGATAAATTTGGAATTTAGACGAACCATTAGGCTAAATTCTTGGTGATCAAAAGACCGAAACTCCACTTTAAATTAAAAACCATCCATTATATTAAATTTTAGTTCTTTGAAATATATAGACAAAAAATAAATGTTAAATGTTTCTCTGCCTTTATTTGTTGGGATCTCTCGACATTTCGGTTCCTTTTGAATCGCTCTTATGAAAGGATGTATGGTGATACCATATCAATGTTGCAATCCGCCCTCACCACAAATAAGATAACTGGAATCTGAATGCAATATTATTTACGTATTTAAAATCCAGTGGTTCCGCTTCTGTTACATACTCTTTAAAATAATAAATCAATCAAAAGAGAAATTGGAAAATTAATAATTAATTAGAAATGTTTATTTATTTGAGAGATTTCAAATATTTTTCTTTGCTTAACGAGAAAGACGTGTTTTTTCCAATTCTAAAAACCCATTATAATTTTGAGTAGAGAGGTAAAAATAGTTCTTCTCTCTTAATAATTAATAAAGTTAATAACAAGTGATGACATACCATACATGTTATTTGTGACCCTCAATCCCGACTCTACTTTGTGTGACCTTAGAAACTTTGCACTTCTCATGCCAAGGCTAGCATTTAATCTTAATTTAAGATCAATTGCTATATAATCACTTTTTGATTATTTTCGAAATATAAAATATTGATTTTTCTTTATAATGAGAAAATAATCTGCGTTAGCTTAAAAATCATAACGAGAGGGATTTGTCATGTGAAACCAATAATAAAGTAAAAAAAAAAAAAATTACGTGACTAATCTAACTAGACACCACCTCCGCTTATCGGTAATATTAAAATAAATGCGAAATAATCATTAAGTGAAATTTATTATTTATTCAAAATATAAGCTTTTGAAGATGAAGGTATTGTAATCATGATAAATATTGGAAAATCTGCTTTTTGTAACATCGAATAATTTTTTTCGCTGATACAATGGTGTTTCAAATTGGACACTAATTGATCAAAATAACTTATCTTTATCCAAAAATATTTTGAATTTATTAATATAAACTTTAGACATAAAATTAACACATACAAGACTGAAAATCCTAAGCAACATCTAAAATCCATACTATTGTTTGGAAACTGTTGCGAACGAAGCGAGTAATTCCTAGCTTTTGCGCAGATTCAAATTCCTTGGAGCAATGCAGCTTTGCGCATTCCCATATATTTTTTTATTTAAAATAATTAAATCACTAAATAATTTAGGAAAAAAATATGATGATAATTCAATGAACTCCTATGGCCTGCCTATCTGAATTCCCGTGACCCACCCAAGGTACTTTCGGACCCAAAGAAATACCTAGCCGAATCTGACTAACTATAAGAGATCACCCCTTGATATTACTTTAATTCTTAACTCAAACTCCGAATTCTTTACCCTCTCGTTTTGAAGAAAGAAAGTTCAAAGGGCGGCGCGTCACAGCCACTGCTACTGCACCTCTTCTCGTAAAATTGTCTGAATGTTAATTGTGATGAATAATGATATTTGGAATTTACTTTCATTAAATCCTATTTATGGCCGACACCGCCATGATAAATAATCAGGCAAATAAAACAAGTGCTATCTCAATTCAAAATTTAAAAAAAAATTCCATTTCCTCATTTTTTAAAACTAGTACACATCTTGATAAAATGATGATGACTAATGGACACCGTAGTAGGAACAATAAAAGTAATTATCCCATTCACGCTAATAAGCATAAATCAATTTGTATATTTTGATCTGATGTTTATTTCATAAATTTATATAATTAGAGGATGCTGGTCATTCACCTGAATAGTCAAATATTTACTTGCCTTGTAATGTTTGCCTAAGTGTTGTATATTTTAATTTTCTACGAAACTTTAATTCTTTCCGACAAGTTTTTAATAAACAAATATCTTATTACAAAAAATTAAATAAGCATGACAAATTTTAAAGTTTTCTTGATTAAATTTACTTAAAAAAAAAAAAAAGTTTTATTAGTTATTCAAAAATATAAATTAATTAGGTATATAAATAAAAAAATGCTTATGCAAGTAAATGACGTCATTTCCTACCCTTATAATATAAACATTTATATTTTCCGCTTTTCAAACTCACTTATTGAATAAAAATATTATTATTAAAAATGTTTCCGTACCCTTTAATCTGATTTTATTATTAAATACTTATATCCCAATATGGTTCAGTTACATAACCGGTAGCACGGGGGTTTTAGTGATTATATCCTTCCCTCCCTCCCCTCTTCTCCTAATTGCATGTGTAAAAAAATTAATATGTTTTTTTATATTTCTAAACCATTAAAATAAAAATCTTATTTAACAAATGTATCTAGAGAATAAATTAATTTTTTCAACTAGGATACCTTTTAAAGTGATTTGAGAGGAAAACTCCATCATACTTCTCAAAAAAATTTTCAAATCCCCACCCCCAAGAAAAATTTCTGGTTCAGGATTTGTTCACTTATATGAATTAATAAAATAAAAATAAAAATTTTAGCTAGTAATATTCGGCCATGTCCGCCGGCTTTATATGCCTGCCGAAAGTTTTATGAGATTTAAACTAGAATAGCCTGAGAACCAAGCCCTTTATAAACAAATATGACCCTACCATAACGCTAATCCACCAAAAATTATTCAAATCGTTAAATATCTAAATGATAAATTTTATTAAGAGTGAATCGATCATTCTTCAAATTAGAAATTTTTTAATACAGTACGATAGTTTAATTTTCGAGATCAAAGTTATATCATTAAAAATAGGAAAATTTAAAACCAGTGAAACTTTTAATCCATTTATATCCACGGCATATAAATTTATGCATATATTTTTATTTCTGCTGGCCCCCAGCACAACGACGCCTGAAATTCCATTAGTTTCACAATGGGCACAGCCGGTGCAGTTGAACGAACATTGTAGGATTTTTAAAATTTAAATTGTGAATCGTTGATAAAACAAATTTATTAGAAGCATATTTCTAACCGAAATGACGAGGTCAGCCAAAAGATTCTAATTTCAGTAAACAAATCGATGTTGAAAATTAAATAAAAATATTTATGCTACTAAGATAAATAAATATTCTCATAAATAAATACTGTTTTCATAGAGAGGAGTAACAAATATTATTTTTAAAGATGTATAAATACCAAAAAAAAAAAAAAAAGTTTCTAAGCGAAATTTGGTAAATTCGCCATCTATTTATTTTCAGAGACTTGGTATTGATTTTGAAATGGATAGTAAATTAAGGATGTGCGGTAAATGACTAAAAATAACACTCAACCGGATCTTAATAACAAGATAAAAGAATTCCGGATAGTTTAAAAGGTAAAGCTAAAAAAAAAAATAAAATAGAATTTCCTTTTTTTAACCAAGGATAAATTAAAAATGGAAGAACTTGATAATATTAGTTAAAAGATAAAAATGGAATTTTTCTTTAAAAAATAAATAGAACTTAAATTAATAATTAAACTAATTAAGTTTTTAATAAATGAAGCAAAATAAATTAGGATTTAATTATATTAATAGACAATATAATGATAAATTAATTTTGGAAGTGTTTATTAATTTACTATTATTTATTAATTATATATATATATATTTAAATTAATTTAATTTGTCGCTTTTGAGAGGAATCGAATATCTGTTCTTTTGATTATGAAAGAGGGCCTAGAATGATCTCCAGGGAGCAATGCAGTGGCCGCAGTGCGGATGTGCCCCTAGGCAAAAGCGGACCCCTTTGATATATGAACTAATATTTATTTTATTTACCTTTCTTGTTATTTATTTTTTTTGGGAGGCCAAAAACAAAATTCTGCAAACGGGCCTCCAATAGTTAACTAAGCTACAGGGGCAATGGTTAGTATGTGATAAATAATAGAATATAATAGTACCGACTCCCAGAAGTGTTTATTGGCTAAAGTCTTTGTGTTAATCATGCAGAGCTCTTGTGCTACGTCAGTTTACGGACTAATTAATGTAGGAGGAAGCGTGGTGAGGCTCAAAAGTCTCTACCATTTTGTCTAAAAATACGAAATATATGAGAACAATTAAATAATATGAAAGTTTTTTAAGCATTTACAACTCTAATTATTTTTTATTTTTCTCTTAATCCCATATCCGCCAATATAGAATCATCATCAGGAATTTTTTTTTTATTTCTTAGAAATTGCTGATTCCCATTAAGTTTGCGTAAGAGAGAAAATGTAAATATGAATTGTTTCCAAAGTTATGTGCTTTGAATATCTAGGTTAGAAATAGGAATACGTTTCATTATATTCTTTAAACTTTTTTTGTATTTACGTTTAAGAATTTAAAAATGCGGTTTTCAATCTAAACAAATTATACGGAAAATTGTGTCATATTTTTAGTGTGTTTGTATACATATGTATGTGTTAAAAAAGATATATACTTGACAGAGTCATTAAAACATGGGCAAAACAAAAAAAATAAATAAATTGAAAGTATATGTTAGGTTCATTGTCCTCTGGTTAGTAATCAAGAGAGAGAAGCGGGTTATTTCCATATGAAAAAGGAAAGAAAAATTAACGACAAGTGAAGAGGAATCAATGAAAGAATGAAAAGATTAATTGTGTTTCGAAATTGCTGAAAATTTTTTATGGTCTATGCTCAGTATAGTAATAGGAGTGAGATTAAATAGATGGAGACTATATATAAATTGAATAATAAAATCTAATACCCTATAAAATAATATGATTATTTAGCTATTTTAAATATGAATTTTAACATTAAACATAATTAGTGTAAATCATTGTAATATTTTATTTATTGCTTGGATAAATTCATATAATTAGTTAATTTAAATAATTGTAATATTAGTCAATAAAAATGATGTTTAGCAATGATAAGAGGTTCTAAATAAATTAGAACTTCTTCATTATTAACATTTAGGAATATAAATTTAAAAAAAATAAATAAAAAAAATTTCAAATTAACTTAATCATATTTTAATAGATCAATCTGATGGATAGAAATGAATATAGAAGGAAGATTCATTCAGCTCCTGTCATTTAGGCCTGTTTTATGAGGGCAAAATTTCAACATAATATTAATAATTATTTTGCGAGTTCTCGTGGATAAAAGAAATACACATAAATTTAATTCCAAAAACTATTTAAATGAACCCAGGAGACCTCCCAACACATGTCATAAAATTGGGTTTTATCTTTAGTCCCAAATAAGAACATTAATAATTCTAGTAATAAACGATTAGAAGCAAAGACGTCAGGAGAAGAAAGATGAATCTTCCATCTTCCCATCCCCATATTAAGCCCTTGGAATTGGCCAAAATGTTTAGAAATAGATTCGTTTTAAGTAACAAAAAATATAGAATCAAGATTCGAGACAGAATCCAAGAGGCCCAGTCGATTTAATAATCTCTCAATTTTGTAATTTTAAACGCTATATCACTTCACGTAATTCAATATCTCAAAGGGCGTTATTTTAAAATATTTCTTATCAGCCATTAGAAAGTGAAAATATTTTTGATAGTTAAGTAAATTTATTTTTTTAATTATTTTTCAATGTACCTATCCATTCAAAAATATTATGAAAATTAGGCATAAGAGCCACAAACCCTGCCCTTTGGAACAGGGACATGTTTCTTGTTCCATTGTGGTGGATGATACACACAGGTGTTTGCAATATATATATCTCATTTAAAAAAAATTTTTTTTTAAAGTCTTTTTCGGCATCGGAGGCCATTTAGACTCTGTCCTTATTTATTTAAATTAATTGGTAGCCAATATAATTTAAATAAATTTTTGTCGGCCAGGGCGGGAAGCGAACCACTGACCTTTGATACGAGAAGCTAGACCTCTAGCTCTGCACCAAGGGATAGGGCGTGTTTTTATAATATTTATATATCGTATTTTTATCATGGCAACCGTTTATTTTTATTGTTCTTAATAAAGGTATTAAAAAGTTGCTCCTAAAAAGATCTTTTTGTGTGGTGCTACACCATAAACCAAAGACCACTTCACTTGCGAGTCCAGATGCAAGAAAATAATTGTCTCAAATCTAAAAAGAAATAGGCAGTGTATTTAAAATAATTGGCTACCAATTAATTTAAATAAATTTGGAGAAACATCCCTATTTGGACTTCAATGAAAAAAGATAAAAAAAATTGGGAAAAAGGAGGAAAAAGTAAAGAATGAAAAGAAGAAATTGACACTGTTCTTTCTTATCTTATTTTAGGAGGTAATACCTGAATAGTATATGGAAATATAAAATAATGGACACAAAGCCTATAACAATCATGTAACGCGATTTTATTACTAGTACAAGTATTATTAAATTTTAAATACAACATTCATTGATGATTGTCTATCTTGAAATTTTCATTAAGTTTTGATTGAACTATAAAGTGTCTTCCATTCCTCCAGCTAGAATCAAATAAAAGGGCAACAAGGAAAAACACAGAAAAAATGAAATTTTAATAAGAAAAAATTTGGAAAAAAAAATCATTCCCTAAACAAAATCTTGACCACATCACTAAGAGACGTTATTTTTTATAATAAAAAGTTATTTGAATGAATCCCTACCTTTAAGGGAATTAATAATACCAAAAAACTTGATAATCACAATAGTATTACTAGCACAGTACACTAATAACTACTCAAACGGCAGATCTTACTGAACTGACCGGGCGTTTATTCAGTCTGTTTGCGCTCCGTTTGGCAGCAGCCGCCGTCGTTGTCCGCTTGGCCAGCGCTACTTAACCAAGTACAAGTTCCGAATATTCCATCACGTCTAAGTTCTGCTTGGCACTCTTCCGGCCAGTCAACAACAGGATAAAATAAGACACACTTATATACATTCATACAAAAAGAGAATTGCTATCTTTTGTCAAAAAATGTCTTGGAATTGCTAAGTTTCTGTATTTTATGCCATCTTCAAATAAATAAGTATTTAAAATTTCTGGATAATATTCAACTTTGTCAGAAGAAAAAGGAAAAGAAAAGTGTGATATAATTTCACCGCCAGTAACTCCAGACCCAATATGTTATGGCCTATGTGCCTATGGGACGAGAAATCCTAAAATTGAATCTAATCACTGGATAAAACAATTGATTTTGCCATTATTTTTATTTGTGGGGAATTGGAGTAAGATGTTATATTATATTTAATAATAAAAATATATACTCATATCGTCCTTTTAGTATATAAAAATTTATTTCTATGGTTTATTTTAGGAACTTGCTGTTCCCTTCTTCAGTATTATCTTGGAAGCGTTGCACTATTATATTAATTATATTTTGGTTAAATTTTTCTGTAAATACTGTTTTGGTGGTAAATAACGGTACATGGTAATTGGTTTACAAGAGTACAGAAAGTTTCCAAAACATGTTTGCAAAATAAAGCATAAAAATAAATTTTAAATATATTCAAAGAGGATAGATATATGTTTAAATTTGTATTATCTATTTAAAATGTTTCCTTTTTTTTTTTTTTACCTTACCAGCAGAAATATTGATTGGATTATTATATTTTCCTTTATTTCATTTGAGTTTAAAATCGAAACTACCTAACGAACCCCTTTAGAAGATGTGGAGGTTTAAATACCTTTCTATAATAAATTCCCCAATAAATTCCAAACTTATGTAAAAGAAAGTTTTTATTAAAAAATGGAACCCAAGAAAGACATGGTAGTAAAAGATTATTTTAAATTGTATATTGTATTATGAATTTTTCAAACAAAAGTTGTTTAAACTGATACAAGAATAATTTTATTTGCTGGTACAGTTAATAGTTGAAGAGTATGTATTATTTGTATATATGTTTTTTGATGTATTATTTTTTATATAAATTTGTATTATTGTTTGAAAACTGGCGGGATGGCCTCTGGCCAACAGCCACGAATAAATAAATAAATAAAAAAAAAATAATCTGTTGAAGAGATATTTTAATTTAAGAGAATGTTATTTCTCGAAAAAGTATAATTTATTATTTTTCTTCAAAACTCTTACAAGCCTATTAAAACTTAGATAGCAGACTGCTTATCTTCCTGGATCAGTGTATGGACTGACTGAAAAAATATTTCGAAGGAAATATTTGCTTTATTTATTATTAATTAAATAAAATCATTGCTTATTCCTTGTTAAAGGAAAGATTCCCTAAAATTTTTTTTCAAGATCAGACCATTCACTGATCAAGCTAAGCAGTCTGCTATCAGAAACTTATGATAGGTCTGTAAGCCCTTTAGAGAAAAATAAATATAATTTTATATATATATTATAGTAGATAGAATATTTTTATAAGAATAAGGTAGAAACTTGTTTATTATTGAGTATATAGGCCAGAGAGGTTAAGATCCATTCGAAGGTCGTAAATAGATTGATTATATTATGTTCTTGAGCCAAACCGGATAAGACATTGGAGATTCAAGAGAGTGAGTGACTAATAAACAAAGTGAATAGCCTTATGATAATTTAGACCACTGCCTTTTTAGGCTTTGTATAACACTTGACCAGATATCCTATCAAAACATTATAAAATGATATGAATGAATGTCGATAAACGAATGTCAATCAATCGAGGTTCAACGTGACTTGGATTGCGATAAATTAGTTAAAAATAGTAAATCATAGACGGAAGATTCCTGTTGTCATTTGACATAGATCAAGATTTATATGGAATTTTTTCATCATATGTTCAATGAATGATAAAAGATTTTATCTTTATTTATCTGCGGAAATAGATTAATATTCTTTGCATGCAATTCAAATTGAATGCAGAAAAAATATTTTTTATAGATATAATTCTAATTGTTACAAGTTATAGGTCTTAACAACATCCATCAACACATGGATCAATGACGTGGCAATATTAAATTTTGCTTAATAAATTCAATAATTTTTCATTAATTTCTGAAATTTTTTTTAAGATAAAATTTATTTATTTTGTTATCTAGAAAAAAATTTTGGCAACCTGCTTTCCCCTCTGAAAAGAAATTATATCCTGGAGGGACGCTCTAGGTTGGATTAATACAATGGAAAAACTCCAGCTTAATTTGAAAATATGAATATGAATTTCCTAATTAGTGATTATAATTCATTTTCTTTATGCTAAAAATAACAGTAATAAATCATAATAAACATTTAATGTTGTGTTGTGGGTTGGTTGTTGTTCACAATTTTGTGTGATAGACCTTTTAAAGAATGACGTCATAAGGAACTTTCGCTTTGGGCAAGAATCTTGGTAGGGCAGGAGAGGGGGAAGACAGGACTGGATTCCAGTATGGCGAATCATCGAACACCTATTGACTCAACCACATTCTTGTTTCTCCCAATTATATATGTATGTTGTCTTTTTAAATCCGAAAGCTACAAGAATCGGAACTGAATAAAACAAAAAATATTTCTAGAAATTGTTCATTAAACACTGTATGGAGGGTTTTGATGTTAATAATAAAGGCTAGAAAATTAAGATAAAATTTATAAATATCCAAAAATTGAAAATATTTGTTAATAAATAATTTCAGAGTTATTTATTTATCTATAGCTTCTTATCAACAAATGTATTATCAATTAAGTCAATTTAGTTTACCCGCCAAGTTTAGTTTGAGTGAGAGAAGATCAAAGGCAATTTTAAAATAATAATAAAAAATAAATAAATAAAAAAATATGTGAAATAGCTGAAATGAAGTTTCATTGCATTCAATCTACCATATGAATGAAATTGATAAGCGGAAGTAAGTTGTAGGAAGAAAAAAAAGAAAAAAAACTGAAAAATCAGACAAGTCAATTTAATTCGCATGTTACAAGTTTTGAGAGTTTAGGACCATTTTTAGATTTAGACCAAACAAGTAAAAAAGGTTTTTCATTTTGTCTGATAATGTTTCACTAGGGAAGACAAATTTTAAAAAACATTACCGAGTCTTATCAAATGGATCATTTTTATGCAAAATGAAAAAAAAAAAACATTTTTTATTTGATTGTTTGAGGCCCGAAACTTCGCTCCTGATCAAAAAATAATTACTAATATTTGCTTGATTTCTCCGGTCTTTTTTCTTTTTCTTTCTTTTTGCAAACAAACTCAATATTTACGAATACGAATTAAGCAATAGAAGGCAAGAAAACTTCCAAAAACCCAAATGTGTCCAAAACTTATCTAAACGATTTTTTTTTAAAATAAAGTATAATTTTGAAAGACAACTGCTCTACTTCCGTCGTTGAAATTAAAATATATATACACTTTTTATGATATTAAGTTAATAATTTGTGTCTATTCTCAAATTTTTTCTTTCATAATATACAATATTAAAATTTCTATATATACTATATTTAAGGGAAAATGAGCAATGGTCGAATACCACTTAATAAAAAAAATCTATGATGAATTTTTCATATTTTATCACATTTTTTTAAAGATAAGTTATGACTACATTCAATTTAGAAGATGAAGAAAAGATAGTGCAGACAGGAGAAAAATAAAACGACGACGTTTCGGACGCAAGTCAGGAAAAATTGTTAAAAATACACTTCGGTGTTACTGTGTCATCAACCAGAAATATAATAAGCCTATTAATATATATTAATAATATAATTAAAATTGTTTTTAACAAATTATTATGAAAATCTATAAATTAAATTAGAAGATTAAATTGGATCCTAATAAAAAAAATTTACCAACCGAAGTTAAATAGAAGAAAAGAAAGTTTATAGAAAAATAATAAAACGAAAAAATAGGATTTATATAGTTATAAAAAGATTAGTTGAAAAAAAAAAAATTGAATATATTTAGACATGGAATCAATGGAAATAAGTTTTAAACAACTTTCTTGTCTTTTCTAAGAATAAACTCATCAGGGGGGCATTTTTCTTTCCACTAAATATAGACAAACCATGGAGATCTTAAAAAAACTTGTCAGAAAAGAAATGTATTCAATGATTGGTAAAGAAAATTATCTCACAAAAAAGGGCATTACTTTTATGGAGATCAAACACTAATGTATGCTCTCGAAAATAATAAATAAATTGAAAATATCTTGTTAATTAATTAAATAAATAATGCCTGAATGCTCTTAGAGGAAAAAAAATCTAATTTGGATAAAAACTTATTTATTCAAAAATATTATCAAACAAAAGGGGTATTATTTAAATTTAATATTCATTCATTTTTCTATACCATTGTTATTTTAGAATTATTTATTTTCTTCCGAAGTAGATATTTAATTTATACTCCTAAAGTAAACAAAGCTTAATATTATGTTTGCAGTGTGAGAGTTAACAGAGGCAAAAGAAGTCTAAGTAAAGAGAAGGAAAAGATACGAATAACGAGCTTAAAGGGAGGTAAAAAAAAAAAATCAACGGCTCTAAACATATCGTAAAAGAAGATGTAGAGAGGAATAGAAATTAAGAACATGTTTATTTTGGTTCAAGACATAATTCCCTTTCAACTAAGCTTTATATATAAAGAGTGATAAGAATTATGAAATAAGAGTTCAAAGAGGAAGTAATTTCCCTAATGTTTCAATCAAGATAAATAATTTAAAACAAGACGAAAGTAGGCTTAGCAGGAAATTTTATAGCTTATTGTTAAAAATTTCATACCGCCAAACTTTTTATGATATTAAAGTTTTAAGGTCCCCAGGTAAGATCTGGTTTGCTAAACTACTCCAAGGGAAAATTAAAGAAAAGGACTTGACTCTCAATCTATCAATACTTAAATTCCACAAACAAATATTATTTATATTAAAAGATAGTATATATATATACAAATGTAAATAAAGAAGTGAAATAGAAATAATAAATTAAAAATAAGCTGAAGCTTTTTTGCTTGATTATAGACTCAAGATGGATTACATAGCTAATAAAGATAAGTGACGTAACAATTTGAATTTTTTTTTTTTACTTTTAAAACAAATTGACTACCCTGGTACAGAGCTAGAGGTTTGGCTTCACGTACCAAAGGTCAGTGGTAGGCTTGCCGTCCTGAGCGACAAAAATTTATTTATATTATATTGGCTACCAATTGGTATATATAAATAAGGACGGAGTCTAAATGGCCACAGATGCCGATAAAGACTTAAAAAAACAAAAAAAAACAAACAAATTGACTATTTTTTTTAATATTTTCGGTATCTGCGGCTATATAGAGACTTAAACAATTTAATTATTTACTATACAAATTATTCAGGTTTATATCTTCTTATCTTCTTAATTAATTAAATAAATAATGAATGAATGCTCTTAGAGGAAAAAAATCTAATTTGGATAAAAACTTATTTATTCAAAAATATTATCAAACAAAAGGGGTATTTAGACCAAATGGTTTAATTAAATTTTAAACGGATTGCCTGGGATCCGAACCCACACCCTCTTTGGTTTCGAAGGTTATCAATATTGACAATGTCAGTATCTCTAAACTCTCGGACACGGAATTAAAAACTATATGAAAATGATAAGTTCGGTCCCTGCTTATACTTCAGAGGGGGAGAGAGAGAGAGAGAGCGCGCGAGAGAGATAAAGAGAGACATCAAGCGACACACGCAGAGCTGCACACACATAAACGCATGCGCAGCTCATAGAGAGGAGAGGCATCCTCCCCCTCCACTTTTTCAAAAAGAAAAAGACAAAATTCCCAAAATTCACAACTCCTTTATAAACCTGACAAAAAGAAAATTTTTTTAGTCCTTTTTTTAAATAAAAAAAAAAAAAGATATTGCTTAAAAAAATAAACTAGTATATATATTTTTCATTTGCCATTATAGCCTAACAAATTCATCCATCTTATTTTGTAAATAAATAAGGTTTATAAAATCAAAAAAGAAAGTACCTGGTAAAGTGAAGAAAAGGAATCTTTGGATTTCAATGTTAATCAAATGGAAGTAGTGGAAATATTCAGGAGCAAACAATGGATTGTCGGGAAACCATCATGGCGGAGGCAAATTAAGCGTCGATTTTTGAGGAGAGGGCAATAAAAAGATAGGTTATGAATTGAAGGCACCGCGGCTGGGCTCCTACTGAGAGAATGGAGGCTTGGAGGTGGCGGAAGGCGACGTGTGCTCAACAATCGAGTTAGATGGCTCTGGGGTAGACAAAAGTTGTAATTCTATTGGTCCAAATATTTCACTAACAATCAAGCATTTAATTTAATTAATTAGATTAATAATTTCAAAAAAGTGAAAGAATTTTTTTTCTATTGAGCTGTAAATAAAATAAAATATATTTTAAGTAAATAGAAAAGTAGAAATATTTTAATTAAATTATTTTTTAATTATGTATATGGCTAACCTATATTTATATTTAAAAATTCTCTTATATTTTAGAATAAAATAAAATAAAATTAACAATACATATAAACGTATTAAGGGAGACCAAATAAATTAAGTTAAATTATAAATAGATAAATTTATTAATTGATTTAAGACTAAAAATGGATTTTTTTTTTAAGAAAACCGTAATCTAAATAAAATAAAATAAAATTTAAATTTCAAATAGTAATGTGGAAAGAGTTAAGCCTCTGGTCAATTTTAAAGGAAAATGATCGCAATAATTGTTACAATTTTGATTTCTTAGTTTAAGTTCAGAATTCCTAAGGAGTCGTTTTAGATCTATCTCTAAGAAGAGAATCAGACCTAGAAGATGGAGAAGTACCCAAGTAAATAAAAAATTTGCTCAAGTTTGTGATATATTCGAGATGATTCTGATGATTGTGAATAATTGGGGTCTTTTGGACTCGAACCATTTTCAGCAGACAGGCTCAATTTCAATTCAATCAAGATTTGGACTGAAGTAAAGGTGAGCCGTGAAAAAGAAAGATCATGATTCGAGTTCAGAGGCACCAATTAAGCCCAGTTAACACAAGCATCTCACATAGAATATTTTCTTAAATGATATATTGGTTGGTGCTCTAGAGTCTGAAAATCACCAGTATTTTAAATAAATGATCTAACCAAGTAATAAATAATTTATTAGTATCGCATAGGCTTTTAGTTTCTAGGGAAGTAGTTCTGGCTTTAGGGGGAGAGGAACCGCTCAGGGCGTCAACCGAAGAACTAAAGTGATTAACCTAACAAAAAAAATATATATATATAAACAAATAAAGTATTTAATATCGACGGCCTTGGCTGGGATAGAAAAATGTTTCCATGCGATCATATATGTTAAGCAAGGCCAAGCACTACGGAATCTCAGAATGAGTGGCCGGTGACAAGAGGGTTGAAGGTCATCTAACAATATATGTTTTGAAAAATAATAATTTTGAAAATATTAAAGTAAAGCGGAAGATTATACCTAAATATAAAAAAATTAATAACAATAATTTTTTTTAACATTTCAGGCCCCTTGACTAACATTTGCCTGATGATATTCACATGCCACTAATGATATTAATAATTTTTTAGGATAAAATGCAAATTTGTTTAAAAAAATTAAAAAATTAAAAAAAGCCTTCTCAGATGTTATCACTGTTTTCGATTTAAGTATGATTTATTCGTATCGTTTGATAATTCTGAAGCCTTTTTCAAGTAAATTTTTAGACACAAAATATTTTTTATCTAGAATCAAATAAAGAACAGTATTGTAATTTATATTTAAATTATACTTGAAGTGGGTATAAAATGGGCAGCCAAAAAGTTGTTTTGCTACAAATAAGCCATAATTAAACCGAAATTATATTAAAAATTTTTGTACCCATGGCCAAGGGTTAAATAAATTTTTTTTTAGTCTTTTCGGGATCTGATGCCATTTAGTCTTCTTCCTTATTTATTTTTATTAATTGGTAGTCAATATAATAGAAATAAATTTTTGATGCTTAGGACGGGAAGCGAACCATTGACCTTTGGTACGTGAGGCAAAATCTCCACCCCTCTGCCAAGGGTCAGAGCGGCCATATAGACTTTAAACAATTCAATTATTTATCATTTACGATACAAATTATCCTCCTGGGATCCAACCCACATTTCTTTTAAGATTATTAATATTGACAATGTCAGTTTCTCTAACCTCTCCGCAACGGGATGGGGGATTATATAAATTTATTCAAAATAAATAAAAGTAACCATAATTTTTTCATTAGATGAAAAAGTCTTTGATTTAAGTTTTTTCATTGTTCAAAAGGCAATTTTAACTTTTAATTTTCTTTTAAAATTAAATCTGGATTCATAATAAAATGCGAATTAAAAATTAGATTAGATTTAAAAAAAATGGTTTTTATTAATATTAAAATAATGGCATGTTATTATGAAAACATTATTAAAAAAATTTAATTAATGAAAAACAAAGGCTATCCGATATTATTTAAATGATTAAATATATATTATTATGGGAAATTATTAATGAAATGAAATGACACATACCAAATTATAGAATGTCACTGAAGTAGAAGAATGAATGAATGGTGGCTTGAATTGTGCACCGTTTGAAATTTGAAAGAGATAAAGAGAGGAATGCTGCGAAGGCTCACTTATCTGGACCACTAGCAACTGACAGGAGTGAGGGAGAGGCAACGTCGCCGACTCATTGACTCCTCCCCTCCAATGCTCCCTCCCTATATTATCCCCACCATACCCACCAACGCAACGGGCGCCAGTTTATAAACGAACTTACCTAACTTTAAGGTGACACTTCATAAAAAAAACAACTTGATGAATGTGAGTTAGCTCGAATTTACACTATTTCGGACTCATTTTTTTCAATTGCGATCGAAGGGGAGGAGACAACTTATCATATCTGAGAGAAATTTGAGATTTGGGTTTCAATTAAGTTTTCTCAAATCTTTTGAGACCAATGCCGGTGATCATTCACCTAGTGATATTGATAATTGATACAATCAAACAAAAGCAATTATGTCCAAGTACAGATCAATTTTTAAAAATGTTAAAATTCTTTCCTTTGTTTTAAATTTTTTACTTCAAATATATATAAATATAAAAAATATTTAAAATCACAAAATTTGCATATTCATATAAAATTTCGAAAAACAAAATATCTTTTTTTGCAAAATCAAAAATTTTTTGTCTTGGATCCCCTCTGAAAAAAGGTCAAATGAAAATTAATAGGAGATTTAAAAATAGTTAAAAGTCGGACATTTTTAACCCGACCACGCAGCCCTAGTTTTCTGAAGGTTCTCCAAAGTCTAATTATACCAGCACAACAACAGCAATAGTTGCTCTCAAGAATTCAGAGAGGGGCAGAGAGGGATCGTGTGAAAGATGGCATGTTTCGAAGGATGGAAACCCGGAGGGAGTCTTAATGGAGTCGAGTTCTAATCAAGGGTTCTCAAATTTTATTGTCTCAGAATCCGATGGTGATGGGGTAAATGCCGTAGGCAGAAATCTCCGACAGAAAAAAAAAAGAAAATAAGAATTTATCAATTTTCGTTCCTAGTTAACTATAATTTGAAAGAGCGTATATGTGCAGTTTTTTTGCATATTTAATTATTTACCACGCCCTTTTTAAGTTAAATCTTTAAACTTTTTTTTAAACAAATTGTATTTATTAATTTTACTATTTTTGGATTTAATAAATATTTTTTTTAATTTTTCAAATTTTCGCGCGCCCCTAAACCTTTGTTATTTCCTGCCTCCCTAGAACATGCCCCAGGTTGAGAAGCAGTGGCAAAAAGAAAAAAAATTTATTTCAAACAAAGGTGTTTTAGAATAATGAAAAAAAAAAACAATTTTGTATATACAGGGTGGCCGAAAAGTTTATATATTTGCATATAAAATAACAAACATAAAATTTGTGAAAAATTATGTTAATATTATTATAAAAATATTACACACAGCTGTCTAGATCTAAAATCGAAAATATCTATATTATATAAGAATTTAAAATAGTAAAAAGAAAATCGGGATATTGTATCAAAATTGGTAAATTGACTTTTGAGCCACCCTGTATATTATTTCGCTATAGTTGAGAAGATATTTTGATTTATCAGGTTTGAACTTCTATTGAAATACCTCTTCGGCTTAGTGGATTCTTGACTCAGGGAAGGAGACGGCAGCAAGAAAACAGCAGAATATATACTAATAAAACTCTAAGATTCACACACCATTTCGGTCTAAATTTTATTGGACCATCATCATCATCAAAAGCAGGAAATTATTACATGTAAATAATCAAAACATTACTAAGTCTTCAGGAGCACTCCATACCATATGAGAAACAAATTTTTAACTTTGTGTGATTGATCTAAGGAACCTGAGATTGGTCCCAATATAAGGACAAAAACGATGCTCTTTATTCGAATAAAGGAAGTTTTTCTCTTTTCTTTGTTGGTAAGGACTTGTCTGAATTTAAAAAAATTGCAATTTTGCTTTTGATAAGTGTGTCCTTCAGAGCGAAACGTTGTGTGAAATCTGGACATTGGAGAGATGCTCCCTTCTGGCTGTCACCTGCTCCTGAGTCAATCAAAAACGAAAGCCTCTTCTATCAAGTGAGTTAATTCTTGCCAAAAATTTGTTGTCACTAGTTCATGAATAAAAGCTTAAATAGTGGAGATCGTGCGTCGCTCAGTTTTTTTTTTAAATGGACACAATAATAGATACCTCTCAAAGCTAAGACCTTTACACTTAGATATGAGACTTAAAGATAGGATCATTCGCAAAAATTAGGCTCCACTAAACAGAAACACCCTAAATATAATTTCCCAAAGATAAGACTTAGTGCAGTCGATTCCTCGCACCTAAATTAGTAGTAAATACACCAAATTTCATCAAAATTGTAAGGGCCGTTTTCGAAAAAAATTTACATACATATACACATACATACAAGATTAGCTCATTTAATAGTAAAAAGATAGTAATGATAGTGAATTTATTAGAAGATGGATAGATAAAATTTTATTACAACCATGCCGTAATTGTCTCTCTACAGCGTAAATCGTTTTTTGGATTCTGAGGACCTTAATTTGTGGAGTAATCAAAATTAATATTTTTCTTATACATATACAATTCTTCGAATATTAAAGAAAAGTAAAAATCAAAGACGTCAGTCGAGAGGTGGTCATCAAAGAATGAAAATTTTAACAGACAGTAGAGGATTTAGAAAGAGCATATCCCTATATTGTCAGGAAATAAGACAAATATTCGAGGGTACCTTGAGAATGGCTCGGATACTTGCTGTCTGCTATATCGATACATTGTTGGATCCATTGAAGGGGTGGTTCGAGGGTTGTCCTTTCATCAAATTTTCCTGATAGTTAAAAAAAAAAAAGAAAAATTAAGTTAATTGTTTATTAACAAAATAAAAAGAAAGGTATTACTTTGAAAGCCAAAACATCTCCTTTTAGAAAGATTTACTGAAGGAAATAAATATAGTAGTACAGCTGGTGGGCCTGGCAGGAGAAAAGAGGAAAGACACCTAAGATCATTAACAATAAGCAAGGCCAAGTACTGCTTAACCTTGGATAGGTGACCTCTGAGAAACAAGAGAGTTGAATTATCATCGGTACTATTTTTTGAGATGTTATAGTATAGAATATTTGTGAAGTCTAGTGGCCATTGCAGCTAAATAGACTCTAAGTTAATAAATAAATAAAAAATAAAAGTACTCAAAGTAAATAAAGGAAAATAGAAATTTTAAATTATTGGAGTGGAGGGTACTATCCTAAGGTAGTATGGCTCAAACTTTTTTTTTATAAAATAAAATATATATAAAAATATATTTCAGATTAAATGACGCCACAATTAAATGTAATAGAATTTTAAAATATGGCATAATTTGAATAAAGGTCAATGAGCATCCAAGACTTCCCAAAGTCAAACTATGTTTTCAAGCTTTTTTAAAGCATTCTAAAACGAAATCTTTTATGGATGGGTATTTTTTAAATAAGCATTTCTTTAGCTGAAAGGGGGTTATAGGGGTATAGTGCCTCTTTACATGAAAATACTTGGGTCAACCCTGATTGGCACAAATGAAAATCCTGTGAATTTTCTTCGTTAAATTTCTATAAGATTGTAAAAAAAAAAGAAAAAATAGATTAATAAAATTCCTAAAAATAATTCATTATAAGGAAATAATTCATAATAAGCAGATAATGTGGAGGGTCAGTTTTCAAAACTCTGAATCAAAAAGCTAAAATAGTAAACTAAATAAGTTACTTCTTCTTTAGGGAATTAATTATAAATTAATTAATTAATTTACTAACCCGTCCAATCTTATCGCATTCTAATAAATAAACTATTATAATGATGAATTATCTTTTGGGAAAAAAATGTATTATTAATTTAATTAATTTCTATTCAAATTTATGCCAGTTATGAAAAATATGTCATATCAATTTTCTATATAAAAAAAGTGAATTTACTTATTATACGCTGAGGCTAATGAAATTCATTCATCTGTAAAATTACGGTCATTACGCTTTATAAAATATTATTTTTAGATTTTTTGGTGGCTGGGATGTCTCGGTGCAGCCAGATGAAATAAAACAAATTTTTTTCCCTTGTTGACGACGTTTGGTACGCCTATCACGTACTTCCTCATGGCTAACAAAAGTCAATGAATAAGGACTTTCGGAATTTTTATATTGTTAGATGTATTATTACTCTTTTTTTTTTTTTTTAAGTCTTTTTCGGCATCTGAGGCCATTTAGACTCCGTCCTTATTTATTTCTATTAATTG
>JAAAKE020143992.1:0-13226 GCA_010014785.2 Anisolabis maritima | reverse complement strand
AACAATAGTTCGAAGTCAGTAAACTTTTGTAATCAGAAACAATGTATAAATTTTACGGATAATAAAAATCTTTGTAAATTGTAAAAAAAAAAACTAAAATGAATAGAATTTCGATAATAAAACATCTAAATTTTTCATTAATTAAAATGACGATGAATTTACTTTTGTGACTAAATATCAATAAAATAATTCCAAATGAAATAAAACCAAAATCAAATGAATGATTTAGTTAATAAGATTTCGGCTTTTTATGTTTGTATTTGTATTATGGGTCAGCGATCGCATCAAGATCGTTGAATCCCAATATTTATTTTATTTGCTTGTAATAAATAAAATGCCCTGTCCCTTGGTGCAGAGGTAGAGGTTTCGCCTCACATACGAAAGGTCAATGGTTCGTTTCCCGTCCTGAGCGACAAAAATTTATTTCTATTATATTCGCTACCAATTAATAGAAATAAATAAGGATGGAGTCTAAATGGCCTCAGATGCCGAAAAAGACTTCAAAAAAAAAAGATATATAATTTTTATTCATTCTGAAGACTTTGCCATATCGGTGCTGATGGCATTATTTTACCTATGTACATTCCATATATTTTATATATATTTTTGTTGAAATATACAACAACTCTATCTGCAATTTCGTTATCTTATACATGGAATCTACATATACTGTAAGTTATTATTTTAATTTTATTTTGTAAAGTTGTTGTGTTGTACATTTCAGCTCTAGTAACTGATGATGGCATTATCTAATTAAAGCCGAAACGTTTCACATTTTGGGAGTTTTATTTCGAGAGAGGCTACCCAGCCTCCCTTTTCACATACTTATCTCTGATCTACGGACAGCCACCTATCTCATCGTGAATAATAAAAATAAATTTTTTTTCTCCCATGAGCTTTGATTCAGTTGAAAAAAAATTATTTTGTTTCTTGTTCTTTCAATTTATTTGTTTTTTCATATCACCGCGCGTCTAACTCTGGCATAAAGCCATTTGGCATTCTCTCCCTGATAGTATAATGAGGTTAGTCAGCCTATCAATAGGCCTGAGAAATTTTCCAACCTCTTTTACCTGTCCTGTTTATTAATTCTAATCGAGTCATAAGAAGTGAATATTATAATATATATATGAATAGGCGTATAATTGGCTTTTACAGGAGGGTTGAGAGGGAAATGACCCCAAGATTTAATATTATTTTGGGTTGATTTTTTTGATCTTTCATTGTAATTTCAACTTATTGCTGGTGGGGATAGAGAGTGCAGCTAATTACATCCAAAATCCCCAACTTATATAAAAAATAATAGGAAAACATTCGATGTCTTAGAGAGGGAAACTGCCACTTCAAATGAAGTCTATAATCATCTTCATGGAATATTTATTATTAAAAAAAAGTCTATGTAAAGTGAATCTTTGATCGTATTTGTTGAATAATTTCCTCAAAGTTTTAGCATCTCTAATCCTATAACGAGATTTTAGAGTTTATCGGCGGCCTGTCATGCTTGTACCTGAATTGTCACCCATTCATATTCAGGACATGCTTTGTTGTGCCTATCCATAGTAATGCCCTGTAAAATCTAATCCTGAAAATCTGATCCCTATTCGATGTCAAATAGAGAATCATATGTAAATAAAGTCATTTACATAATTTTCAATTAATTAGCACCAACAAATTTATATTAAAGTTAGGTAAATATTTTAATACGTTTGAACTGCTTAATGTCCTATCAGCCAATCAAAATATAATTAGGTTCTAAAATTAGTTATTATCCATTTTACAAAATTTTATTTCGATAAAGTTTGATATTTACGCCGTTATTTATATAAGCTTCGAAATGTTTTAATCAATTAATTAAATTTAAAGCTAATGTCATATTGGAAGTATTAAAATTCATCAAATAAAATTCACACTTTTTTCTTAAAATACTGTAGGACCTCCCCTGGAGAGAATATTTGTCGACAGTTTTTAGATTTATTTAAAGCTATTTATAAATTTGAGGATTATTATTTATATGAATTCCTTTAGTATTTTCATATTAATTAAAATAATTTTTATTTATATGCATTTTTGCTTTTTACTTTTTAACAGGGTTTTTAATAATAATAAACATTTTTAATTAAGCGGGAATTTTTTTCCATTTGGTAGATGTTAAATCGAATTGTAAAGAAATTCTAATTAGCCATAATTTTATAATCCTATTTTAATCTGCTTGTCTGTCATATAAAAATGGTCAACATATATCAAATTGTTTATATTTAATTGACATGCTCTCTGGTAAAAGCGTAAAATTTTCCATTGAAGAGGAGGAATTAAAATATTTATGATAAAATGTGTCGTTTAATTTTTAATACAATTCCAAAAACATAAATTCTTGATAGCTATAGTAATTTTTTATGTTTCTTTAACAAATATTTAACAAGTATTAAACTTTAGATTTTTGCTATTGAAATATATTTAAGAAAAATAGCTTTCGTATTTTATTCTTTAATAGATATCCGATCATATAATCTATGGAATTTGCAACCAACTTGAAAAGTCCGAATTCTCTGTATAGGAGTTTGACTTCGGATACGGATAAAGCATAAAAAATGGAGTACAAATCTGCTAATTTCTTCCGATGTGTTCATGGCAATATGCTCAAATTTTGAATTTTTACCAAATTTGTTAGATTCGGATAACATCTATAAATCGACACTATTAATTCGAAAGTGTTGCTAGCGAAGCGAGTAATTCCACAGTCCTTGTGCAGATTCAAGTTCGTTGAGGCAAAACATCAGCTTTGCGCATTTCCAAATGTTTTAAAATGAAATTTGAGAGAATCAAAAAACGAAATTCTCGATTTAGAGGACCGCGGCTTTCTCCCTCTCTTAGAGGCAGAAGCATGGAAGCTTAGATTAGAAAAAGTCGGGTGGAACAATTTTTTGCCTTTCACAATTTTAAAGTTAAAATTTTTGGTATTTTCAGACCTCTAACAAAAGTGGCTTTAATTTTTTTTTATTTATTTCCTGGCGAAATTTTTTGAACTTTTTTCACATATTTTGTAATATTTCATTTCAGTATTCACTTGTGCATTTCCAGATGTTTTAAAATGAAATTTGAGAGAATCAAATTTTATTTTTTAAGCATAAAATCTGAATTGAAGGATGGGGAAATAGTATTCAATTCAATATTAAAGATAGTTCCTTCCTGGCAACAAAAAAGGACCTTCCAGTCTAAAAATTTCCCTGGTAAAACCACAATGTGCCAGCCCCGCTATATATAACCAATGATAAATTAGATAGGCTAATTAATCCTTAAAATTAGATAGGTTAATAATTTTTTCTCCTTTTTATTGTATCTTTAAATTTTTTAAAATATCAAGGGGCAAATAAATTTAAAAAATTTAAATAATATAATAATAATAATAATATTTACAGTGTAGTACATTGCTTCTTGTACTTTATTTAGCCTAAAATAAGACCAAGCCATAAAACGTGGCTCCTCAATTCGCAAGAGACAATTACCGGGCAGTTGACTTCTCTTTCCTCTCAGGAGTTCTATGTTAATTAAGAGTCAAAAGTTACACGAAGAGGTTTAAATAAATCTGTCCGGGAGATAAACGCTTGGGAATTCGCATTCGAATGGCGTACGTAGAAAATTAGATTTTTTTTTAAGTGTGGGGGCGGGGGGGGGGGGGCTGGTTTGTGCGTGCATCTTGTAAAAAGAGAGGATTTCCATAGACCAGTGGCTGAAAGGCTTCAAGGCACGTGTCCTCTCCTCTGTGTGCCTCTGTGCTCTGTGTTAGAGAGGGTGTCATCCTTTGAACATTTGTGCAGATTTATCTTAATGTTTTTAAATGAATGTAAAAGTTTTTTTATTAAAGTTATTTAAAGTTAAAAATAAAGATTTTAAAGATGGTGATTCAAAAAGTCAAAGATTTAAAAAGTGGCTTACTTACTTTTTTTAAAACGGCATTAGATTTACTAAATAGTACTTTTAATTAGCTTTTAAAGTTGAAAATTACCATTTATCTCAAAGATAAAACGACTCAGTTTTTTAAATAGACACTTGAAATTATATTTTAATCTACGGCCTCTTTTGCTTTTAAAAAATTCCATAAAAGTCAAAATATTTTCCTTTATATCTATCCAAATTTTTTATATTATAATATATTTTTTAGCTAGCTAGATTCAAATATATCCTGTTTTGAGAACACTGGGAGAAAATAAATCTCCAAAAAGATTTCGGGCTTCCATATCCAAGTCAGACTTTTTTTTTATTGAAGACAGACTGCTAGACAAAGTCAGTTAAATGATCACAAAATGACTTAAAGACTAATGTAACCTCAAGAACAATGAAAAATTTTGAAAATGCCGCTACCAGGCAAATTATAATATATATTATATATTATATATAATTTCTTATTTATTTAACAACAAATCTTTCCAATACACTTTAAGCACAGAAGCACGCCTTTCACAGTTTGGGAATCACTGATGAATGAATAAAAAGTTATAGTATATTCCTAAAATTCTGATTTTTTTTTATATAGCATCGTGAAAGGCGGAAGGGCATATTTTTGGGTTTCACAACTTCCTATCTCTTTATTTTCACCAATATTTATATATTGTTTCATAAGAATTATTTTATTTTGTTGATTTTACATATTTATCATTTTTTTTGTAATATTTTACTCAGAAGCTAGGATTTTACTCCCAAACCCCACCTCTAGAAATTCATCAAGGTGCCTGTCATATAAAGTTTTATCATTAAAGTAGTTATCTAGCATTAGTTATATAAAATTTTATTTTCGAATGGGATGATATCAAAGTAAATAAAAATCGTAAAGTTTTTAGGAGAATAAAAACTTTAATTTAGGGTCTTAATTAATAAAATGCACTAGCTAGTTAGTTGTTTGGGTGACGCAATCATTTTTGAGCTAGAAACCTTTTAGAAAAAAAGAAAAAAGTATAAAATTATTTATCTTCGAAATCGATTCCGAACTAAAATGATTAATTCCCATAAGAGAAATCAATAAAAGTTCAATATTTTCATACAATTCAAAATATATATACGATTTGATCGCAATAAAGAAGGAAATTTATTATTTATTTATAACATTAATAATTTCATATGAAATTCGATTCGTTACTAAAAGTTGACCAGCCGAAAGCTATTAAGTAATAAAAGTGAAATTTATTGAAATCCCTTTTCGAAATGGTCTTAATAATAATAACAATAATAATTGTCTACACACATATAGTTTAATGATAGAAGTTTTAGTATAAATTGTGGCCCAGAATTGGAGGATTGTATCTCCTCCTTTGCCAACCCTTTAACCAATTGCCTTTTATCATTATCCCTTCCCCTCACACCCTTATTCGCTATACTAAACAAATTCTATTTTGAATTTCAAAGTTCCTAAAGCAACCAAATTGTAAATATTATAAAGTGGGATTTGTTAATCCAATCGATGTTTATTCAACTCTAAATTCAGTGGATATAGGATCCAAAAAATTTATTTATTGCAAATGGATATCAGTTAAAATAAATAAATATAAATGGATAAGGTTGAATATACACAATATAGGTCTATTTATCAAATTGGTCTCAAAGAAGAAGAATTTAGCGTACCGGCTCTCCGCATTTTGCATTCTATGCATATTTTCATTAAAAAATAATTTTTTGATATAAACTAATTCTCAATTAAGATGGAATTGTAACTTCGATCCCCACCCCATAGGTCCTCAAACAACTCTTAAAAGATTTGATATTCTGGTTCCTCGTCCTATGAAATGGATGTTAAGATCCCTCTTAACTCTTCTCAAGTAGTAGGTTAACAAAAATTTAAATTCATATAACTTTATAGTTATTATGAAACGGTAGTTGGAAATTGATTAGCAGGACCGGATTAAGGATGATGAGGCTAAATGGAACCGTTGGGGCTAAGCTTAGAAAACCATCATCATATAAGTAGGTGGCTAATCAAAAAAAAAGGTCAAAGAAAGCATGAAAAAATTAAGAGGGGATTAGACCCCATGTTCATTAGTATTTTTATAGGAAAAATTTATTTTAATCAAATAAATTATTTCTAATAAGTAATTCAAATATATTTAATTGGGCAGATTTAAATATAAAAAATTTTCCATTCTTTTGCGCCAAACAAATCTTCCAAATCAAAACAAAAATTCACAACGAATATTTTGGATGCCTTCCTCAGCCAAGGTTAAAAATGCAAAAAATTAATATTCACAAAAAGCTACTATTATAATATTTATAAGTATAGAGTCCAAATGAAAGAAAATATATCGTATATATAGTGAAGAGAGGTCTTAAGGTCTTTAATACTGATAATTTTTTTGTATCTGGAAACTTCATTACAACAAAGGATGTAATTTGATTGGTGAAAAATATCCAACAATATAGAGTTAAAAAATTATAGGTAAACGTCAACTTATAAAATGCAAGAAAGATAGGGTGAAATAATCCTAACTTCTCACGCCTAGGATAGTGAAATTAGATGAAAAAGTTAATCCTATTTTTTATTTTAAAAATCCATTTCATATTTTTAAATAGCCAGGCCACTAGCCCAAAACATCAACTTTTATATGTATATATATATATTTAAATTTATTAATATTTTCATGCCTTTAGCCCAAGGCCATATATTATTATATAATTGTATAAAATATATTATATTAATATCATGTATATAAAAAATAAATATAACAAAACATGAGAATATATGCCAACAAAACAAAAGAGGGCTGGGAGGGGGAGAGTTAAATAATTTTAATAAAAAGCAGTATATAATTAAAATTTTGTTGTGATGACGTTTCCAGATACAAAAAAGATGCAATTATTATTTATTTTTTGTAATTTGGCTGTGGGATATAGTCGTAATGTTACTTGTGAATTTTTGTTTTTATTTTGAAGTTTGAGCAATAAAGGATTGGAAAATTTTTTATATTTTTCGTATTTATTTCCTATACGTAGGTTTATTACTCCGAGTAATATCAGTTATAAATTTAATCAACTAAACAAAAATTCAAGTATCTTATTTTATATCCAGCAATTTGCTTTCATAATGGAATCTTATCCTCTTTTGCCAAAAGAGAGAGGCATGCCCCTTTTAAAAAGTTTATGATGAAAAAGTTGTTTACGAAATCTGGCTGAAATTGGATAATAAACTCGAGGTTATTTTGAAGAATTCTGTTTAAAATATAAAGTATATTTTGATATAGCCAAGTGTTGAATCACGGTTAACCAGATGATATCGAATCTTAAATGGTTCCCTTTTTTTACTTTTTTTTTTTTTTTTTTTTGAGGCAAAAATCCTTTCAGAGTTGCATAAAGAAAAAAAATGAATAAAATAAAATAACAAGTATAAGCCAGCGCTATAAATCAAGGGGATTATTTTTATCCATTCAACAGCAACGGCGTCTCTTTGCTCAATACAAAAATATTGCCAAGAGGCTTTCAACTTCGAATTTTGAAACGACGTGTCTTAAAATATAACAACCCAAATGATTTAGGAGTTGCAACAAGGTACTACTCAAAGTTAATGTATTATATAAGTTAGACATTTTTCATTTTGAAAAATCAAATGGATTGAATTTATAAGTCCATTTTTCAATTAAAGAGCAAAAAAAACTTTAATTTCATAAACACATTGTTTCTCCAAAAAGATAAAACACTTAAGCTTTGAAGGCTCTACAACGTTTCGGTGGCCTTCTTCAGGATGTACTAATTTAAATATAGTGTCTCTTTAAGTAAATAAATTTCGTTAGTTATGATAACTTAATCGATTTAGAAGAATTGAGTGCTAATTAAAAGAGGAATAGTCTAAAATTATTTTTGCTATTTAAATAATTATAAAAGTTCTACATATATATTTCATTGATTAATTTAAATTAATATA
The DNA here is from genome assembly GCA_010014785.2 of Anisolabis maritima. Classification (NCBI taxonomy): domain Eukaryota; kingdom Metazoa; phylum Arthropoda; class Insecta; order Dermaptera; family Anisolabididae; genus Anisolabis; species Anisolabis maritima. The sequence goes on along the minus strand of JAAAKE020143992.1, from coordinate 5,329 downwards.
TTTTTCCCAAAATTTATTCCCAAAAAGATTAAAAAATTAACAAAATTTATTTTCTTTAGTGGAGGCAATTTTATTTTATAATTATAAGTATTTTTTATATTATTCTAATATTTTAGAAATTGTGGCAAAAATATTTTTCTTTTTGGGAAGATTATCAATATCAATATTTAACCACTCGACGATGGGACGACGGGGAGGGGGAAGGGAGGGGCTAATTTAAAGAAAACGTAACTAAAATTAACTTTTAATTTATTTTTTATGTAATACCCGTATTAAATTAGGGCTATGATCTGATTATCGAAAAATTACTTTGCATAAATTTGTACGTACTAGTATATTAGCATAATTTACTCATCATCTATTTGTGGAACAAAATTACGATGTAATCCTATAATGATGCTTTTAGTTGATATATAATATTCATATTCAAAGTCTGAGACAGGTAATAATAAAAATTTTACGGAAATTTCATTTTATAATATCTACCAAGAAATATTGGGTTGCCGGAAAGTTCTGTCGTTTTAAACAAAAATAAATGTTAATTTAAATTAATATTTATTGTTATATTCTCATCCTATATATTTATTGTCCGTCACTTTCCACGACCTCCTTCGATCAGATAAAACCCGTTACCAAAATTTCGTTAGAAAAGTTGGTAGAACTTTGTCTTATGCTAAATTTCAAAGAAAAAATCCGACAGAAAACGATAGATCCATTATTATTTTATTCTTTTTTTTTTTAATAAAAATAAATGATTTTCACATCTTAAATTCATAAAATTTAAAACTAGATGTGTCAAAAATGTTTCAAAAATTAATTTAATTAAAAAAAAAAAAGAAATTTTAGCTATGGGCTCTATGAAAAAATAGGACTGCTCACTTAAAGTCGATAAATTTTGTTCTAATTGTCATAAAAGGGCCGTAGCCAGAATATTTTTTCGGAGGAGGGGAGGGTTATAAAGACAAAGTTTATCAATATTGATAAAGATAATTACATATAACTCCATTTATTTTGAATAAATTTTATTTGATTAAAATTAAAACTAATCTCATATTTTCTATTTTTTTTTTTTTTTTTTTTTTTTTTTTTTTTTTTTGAGGTTTTTGGGTGTGAGGGAGGGGTTTGGACCCCAATTTTTCGTTTTCCTGCCTATAGCCCTGCACTGTTTTTAAAAACTTTTAAAGTTTTATCAACATTTTTGAGGTGCTTTCCATTCTCCTTTCTCAAAATTCTCTCTATTTCGGAATTAGTATAGAAGATTTTATTTTTTCTATCTCTTAATGCTTATTTTTATATCTTATTTTACCCGAAATTTTTACAAATTAATTAGCAAAAATTAAAAAAACTATAATCATGCACATTTCTAAGGTACCATTTTCCTCTCCTTATTTCTACCTTTCATTTCATAATTTGAAAGTATATTTTAAAAACATATTAATATCAATTTTAAATGTGAATTTTTTTTTATATAAATATATTATAAGAGAAAAAGTTTATTGCTGTTGAATTTTAAATGTAGCTATTTTCCATCCTTAGAGGTTTTTAAAGGGATTTCCAATCTCCCTGTGCATCCCTAAAAGAGACAGTCAAAGTGGCTTCTCATGTCAGCCACAGACTCCCACTCCACTCTCGGATACAAACATACTCAGAGAAAGAGGATGCTATTCTATAGAGTATTTCTGGCCCTTTGGTAAAAGATCTAATAATCTTAACTCCATTTTCAAAATTGATTTAATAGTTTATTTGATTTCAAAAATGTCCACGAAAAAGAGTTAAGAGTAAAATAAACTGGATTATCGTCAAAGGTCCCATTTGTTGGTCCATTTTATTATATTTTTCCTTTTAAGTGATAATTTTTTTTCTTCTTTTGTTCTGTCAATATCTGTATATAAAATTTTATTTAAGAGACAATAAATAAAAAGTGAACGATGAAAACTTTAGGAAATGTGAGGTTAAGAGAAAATGAATATTTTCTTTCTTTGAAAAATATTTAATCATTTGCTGACGTTTTTTTTAATTGCCAAAATACTAGATAAATGGAGTCCATTTATTTCTAATTAGGTTGATGCTTTGGCCATCTTTAGTTGGAGCTGATTTCTAAGTAATAGGTGCATAAGAATTTTCAGATAATGTAACCGAATTAGATTAGAGGCTGGGCAACAGTGTAGCAAGCTCTGAGGGGCGCCCAAGAGAGACTTCTAAAGTGAGAAAAATGTCCACTGGGGGTCCATAGAAAAGGGTTTCAGAGGAAACATTAATTATTGTGAAAGGTGAAAATTGCTTTCCATTTTGAAAGAAATATTTGTCAATTTTAATTTAGGGCCTTTTGAGAACGGAATTTATGAAAATGTATTTTCCAAAGGCTTCTTTCCTAGTCTTTTGTTCGACGGGTTGAGATTTAGAGTTGCGTTTTGGTTTGGAGTTTAGAGTTTTCGGTTTTAAGAGAAACGTCTATATTTATACAAATTGTTTATGGAACTGTATGTTTATGCATTCTTTAACAATCTAATTATAAATAAACTATATATATATATATTTTTTCCGATAGTGAAGTGCTCTTATGGCCCGTGTAAATAAATAGAACAGTTTTTTTTCTAATATTTTAGGTAAAATTTCAAATAATTTCAAGTGTTATTTGTTTATTGTTGATATTTTTTAGTAAAGTAGATCTCTTTATTTCTAACGTTATCAAATATATAAATTGTTATAAATTCGGGCATTTTTTCTCGACTTGTCAAAATAAAACTAAGAAATGTAGTAGATGCGGTGGCGACGAAGAGGAGGGACACCCACAAAATAATTGTACGCTAAATATTTCCTGTATTAATTGCAAGGGCCCTCACTTGGCCACAGGTAATCAATGCCCAGAATATATTAAACAAAAAATGTTCAAAAAAACAAATGACAGAAAAAAACTTTTCATTTAAAGAAATCTTTCTTTCTTACAAAAAATCTAACTCATTTAGCCAATAAAACATTAGAAGATAAATCTTCCTAACAAATAACACAAATACATAGAGTAAAACGACCCGATACTTCGCTAAATAAGCATTTTACTGTTAATAATAATGATAGGAGTAACAATAAAGTCATCCAAACCAAAATTCACAAGACTATTATAATTTCTCGACCTCACATGACCAAAATTAGAGAAGCTCCACATTTTGAAAGGATAGATAACATTCCAAATGATATTAGCCCGTCTCCTCCCCGTCTACTAATCCATAAGTCTGCTTATTCAGCAAATTTAAACAAATTTGACAAATTTAATTCAATTCTAAATAATATCTTTAAAAATATAGATTCAAAGAACATTCCTTTAAATAGTTTAAAATTAATTTCTCAAGATTTTGATTATTTTGTAAATACACTCCAAAATAACTCTATAAAAATAGATCAAAATTTTTTCGATTGATAATTAAAAATACAAATTATTCAAATAATACTCAATTCAGTAACAAGTTCACAAGATTTATTTATTTTTTTATTTATTATTTTATTATTATTATTATTAATTTATTTATTTTATTTTAATTAATTATTATAAATATTATTATAATTATTATTATTTTAACTCCCTTAACCTCAATATATATATAAAGAACTTTTAATGAATAGCACAAACCAAAACTTAAATCTAAATACTTTTTCCATCTTACAGTGGAATTCCAGACCTCTCTTTTCAAATAAAGGAAGCTTGGAACTATTCCTAGATCAGTCCATTTCAGCCATAAGTGAGACTTGGCTCAAGCCCAAAAAAAATCTTTTCCATAGGCAGCTATAAAACTATAAGAGCAGAGAGAGCAGACAGAAAAGGTGGTTCATTACTCTTAATTAAAAATAACTTATTCTTTGATATTATTGATATTACTAGTACGAATGAAAGACAACTATGCAGTGCCCGAGTTGACTGATAAAACCAAATTATCAATTTTCTCTCTGTACTGTAAACCTGAATATAATCAAACTTTATCTGACTGGCTAAAAATGCTCCTTCTTGTAGAAAGATCTAATTGGTTGTTATTAGGTGATTTTAACTGCCATGATCCTGAGTGGGGATATTTGGATCGATAAGGGGCAGTTGTCTCCAGCTTTACTGAAGATTTAGACCTAACTCCACTCAATAATGGTTCAGCAACTCGAATATCCTATAATTCAAACTTTCCGTCCATAGTAGATATTTCGTTTTGTTCGACCTCTCTAGCTAGTGATTTTAATTGGCAAACTCATGATGACTCTTTAAGCTCTGACCACTACCCCATAAACCGCCCTGGTTTACTACAATTCCTAACTTAGAAAGACCAATAATAACACTAATAAACCGGTTAAGAATAAATCATACCAGAGCCAATCAACATCTCCACAGAACAAACCTCAGTCCGACACCAATGTGCAATTGTCAACTTGAAGAAGCCTCTCCACATCACCTTATATTTTCATGTAATAACTACAAAATTAATTAAAAATCCTAAATATGAAACCCTTTCGGCCCTGTTCTATTTCATTAAAAATAATCATATAATCTTATAATATTTGTATTCTTATAATGTCTTTGCTATTCATGTTTTTGTTATTAATGTATTTTTCATTATAAGTTTATGGTTAAAAAAACTAAAACTAAATAAAGGAAAAAAAATTTTTTTCTTCCTTATTTGTGTTTTAAATGTTTTCGATTTAAAATTTTTTAATTTTTTCTTTTAACTCCCAACTTTTTTCCCCTCGCCTCCAGGTACCAAAGGTCTTCGCATATTCCTGGGCAAGGCACGTGCGTTATTTTTTCATTTAAAGAAAAAATTAAAAAAACAAAGCTAAAATATTATTACATAGTCTGTTTGCATTAAATTGAAAACTGTTTTAATAATTTGTCATGTTTTATTTTATTTTTGTGGTTTAGGAATGTTTTGTCGTGTGGAGGAGATTAATTAAACTTAATACCAGATTTGGAGTGGATGTAGATTATTAAAAAAAGTTTGAGAACATTAGAAGAAAAATTTTACATAAAATTCTTTGATAAATATTTTGAAAATTCTTTGTATTTTTTGCACAAATCATAAGAATTAATGAAAAATGAAGACTAAAATACAATAAACAACTAAATTAAATAAAAATAATAATTTGCAGCTAAATTTTTCTTTTCTCTAAATTTTCTTTCTTTTTCCTTTAAAAAAAAATGAAATGAGGTTCGTTATCCAGGTACGTTAAGACAATTTTATCAAATTTCAAATTTATGCTTGATTTTTTTCCTTTTAGTCCAGGGTTTCTTAAACTTTTTGATGTGGGGACCCCATAATATTTACGAAAATTTTGTGGGACCCCATAAGCATTGCAG
>JAAAKE020143981.1:0-13227 GCA_010014785.2 Anisolabis maritima | reverse complement strand
TCTGAGTAAAGCAATCAATCTTTTAGATCAGGAATATTTTTAATTTCACCCATTGCTTTTAACTGTTTAGACAATTCCTCTCAAATCCCGAAATATAAAAGGCAACCCTCGCAATAATAATTTGAATACAAGCAAATGAATCAAACAAATATCCTAATGAATAATTACTCCCATAGCGTTTTCTTCTCAAATCATTTGTTCGAGTAACCATTGGGGGACTATTCCGGATGGGAACTTGGAATATACTAAGTATGTACACTCCAGGAGGGATGAAAAGAAGCATCGTGCTATAGGCTGGATTATTAACTTTGCAGGATAATAAGATTGATCTCCAAGAAGGAGGAAGGGGGGAATGAATGGAGAAGGGGGGTTGACTGGAAGGTGATGGCTCCTTCAGTGCAAATATAATAATAATAGCTTATGGCATTTTTTCTATTATTTATAAATAAATGAATTTTCAATTCAAATTAATGTTAAAAAAAATTTCAAAATTTCAAGGTTAACCACAATTTGTTTAAAATAATTTTTTTTTTCTTGTTTAGTCGAAAACGTTGATGAATTTCAAAATCTAATCTATTCTAATATTAAACTGATTGGCTTTCTTTTTTTTATATTAAGATATACATAAAATAAATTAGAAACGCGATTATTTGTTTAGAGAGAGAGAAAATAAAATTTTATACGCTAACGGTAGATGAAATTGAGATGCGGCTGTTTGAACTTTAGTCGGTGAATTCAAATAAATACCAGAAGATGATTCTATCAGAGATTGAATTCGCCCCTTAACGAAAAACAAAAAAAAAAAAAATAAAATAAAAAATTCCATGGTGTAATTTCAAAACAGAGTTTATTATTATTATTTGAAATTCGAGAAGGAATAATGCTTAAAAAGAGAGTATAAAAAATTAATAATAGTGGTAATAATAATAATAGTAATAATAATGAATTAATAGAGAAATAATCATGCAGGAACTAGAGATGATGTGGAAATCACGTGGCTTAGATTAGGGAGATTATTTACTATAAAAACAGAACAAATACCATTATGGGGTGCATGCATATATTCTTTCTTTTTTGCTGAAAACCCAAATGAACTACTCATTAATGGGTTTTTCGATTAATTGCTCCAGCGGTCCTTTAGGCATGAGCAGTTGTTAAATCTCCATGTTTCAGGACTCAATGTCGCCGAATATTTTCATGATCAAATAAAAAATTATCACCTAAATGAAATTTGATAAATGAAGATTCTTAATTTCTAATGGAAATTTTATTACCTCCATTAAAAATATATAAAAATTCGTGATTAAACATTCTTTATTGTATTATTTTTTTCGGCAACTGAGGCCATTTAGACTCCGTCCTTATTTATTTATACAAATTGGTGGTCAATATATATTTTCGTCGCTTAGGACGGGAAGCGAACCACTGGACTTTGGTATGTGAAACCAGATCTCTAGCTCTGCACTAAGGGATTGAATTAATTATTAAATGAATTATTTACAGAGAGTTTATTAACTAATTTTATTCTATTTTTGTTTTATAATAGGTATATCAAGTCATAAGATAGATATCAAGAAAACACATAAGGGTATATGATATGCATTCATTAAAAAAAAAAACTAAGATATGACCCATAATGTTTAATTTAATTGTATTTCACGGTATAATTTAAAAATATTTAAATATCTTTGCAGTCATTTGGACCTAAACTTCCTTTTTTTTTGCTATTCCGTTCCCCTAAATAATAATTAGAAATTTAATTAGCCAGACCTTATTTTAATGGACATTAATTTTATGATAATAAATGACGGTCGACAGGGCAAATGATACACTGCGCCTCCAAAAGGAGCAAAATTTATTTAACATAAATTAAAACAGTTTTTCGTGTGGGACGATTGAAAAGTGTTGTTGTTTTATTGGGCGTGGGAGTGCAAGGGCAGAAACAAACAGAGATCATAGGTGAAAAAATTATGCGCCGCAGTGGTATAAAATCTAATTTAATAACAAAGACTAAATAGCTACTAAAATCTAACTACGGAATTAATTGTTGTCTAGTCAGATGGGAAAGACTGTAATGAACGAGAAAGAACTTATTCGAAATTGAAGGTAACATTCTATCTCTGAGAAAGAGGATTAATTAAAAATGAATAAATAGAAATATGACTTTTTGTTTTTTTAAGCAGAAATTAAATTTTATTTGATCAACCTTCAGAACTTTATTTAGCACACACACACACATAACGATTGAAATTCTCAATGCCAATACAAGATATATTTGAATTGGTTTTTTTTTTTTTAATGTCCTTTTCGACATTCGGCATCTGAGGTCAATTAGAGTTAGTTTATATTTATTTAAATTTACAATTTAAATAAATTTTATCGCTAAGGACAGGAAGCGAGCCAGAGATCCTTAGATCATGAGTAAGATCTCTCTCTTTGTTCTAAGGGACAAATCGGTTATTAGAAACAACAAGGTAATAACATACCCTGTCACTGAGAACAGAGATAATGCCCTTTCTTCATGACCTAAGTAGTTCGCTTCCCGTCATGAAATATAAATTAATATAATTTAAATAAATATGTCCTCAAGTAATTTCTAGGGCTTTCCAACCCTTATTTGCTTTTTTCAGGGTTTTTTTAAGTCTCGGCCTCCATCCTTATTTATTTAAATCAATTGATAGCCAATATAATTAAATTTTGTCGTTCAGAACGGGAAGCGAACCAGTGATCTTTGGTTCGTGAAGCTCTGCACCAAGGGTCAGGGCTTTTTTACTTTTTATGGAAATAAATTGAGGAAGAGGCATGCTCTTTGAGTTCCTAATTGTTTGTGGTCTTGATGTATTGTTTGTTTTTTTTAGCAACTTCCCTTAAAGAGATGTTAGACTTGTTAAGATTAAATAAAATTGTAGGGCTGATTGATAAAAGAATGTACTTTTTGCACTAATTGTGGGCTTTTTTGCCTATATACAATAGGTTGATCCAATTTTAACTTCGTCTCTTAAGAATCTCCAAATAATTTTGAAACGGTTAATATTTGATTATTATTGGGTACTTGAGATGATCCTTGCTTGTTTTTTGTTTGCATTCCCTAATCCTTGGTTTCCTGGTCGTAGGCCTCGGCCGCCTGCCTTCCTAATGGCTTAATAATTGCGGCCTGGAGCAGGGAGGACACGTGTCCTCCTGTTTCTCATCTGCACGGCTTGCACCTCGCGATTCACACTCACAATTAAACACATTTAGAGGCAGATTTAAAATAGATTAAGAAAGCATTAAGAGAAGAAAACTCGCAAGATTAAGATAAAAACAACTCAGCACCTATTTTGTCCGAATATTTTTTTTTTTTGCATCAATGGCGTTTTGGAATCTTCATCAGACGAAATTGTTTGCTTACTAATAATAATGAGAAAGAATCATTAGCCATGAAACTTTAGGAAAAAAAATGAAGGATGTTAATTTTTTTTCTCAATTAGAGAAAATTTTGTCCTGTATCTCGAGTAGGTTATGGGATACCCTTTGGCGATTTTTAATTTTTAGTTAATTAATAATTAATTATAAATTAATAATAAATTAAATTAATTTCAATTGTATGCTTTGCAACTTTCACAGTAAAAATGTTAAGTATTCACTCCGATGAGTGAGTGCCTCATTTTTTTATAGTAAAAACTTTAAAATTATATTTTCTAAATTTTGTCAATTATTTTTATATCTAAGACGTTATTATTTATTAGAGAAAGTTTTATTTATTCCATTTCTATAATTAATTTATTAAATATTAAATAATAAGCAAGGGCTATTTATGTGAATTGGATATTAGTATTCAATATATGCCTTTAGCGGACTTGACATCCTCATGATTATATTATATACTCATGAAATACTTTTAAATTTAAGTATATCCCCGATATATTTTTCCTTTTTTTATTAGTTATCCTAACCTCACTTTTAGGAATAAATGTCAAACTCTGCTTGCAGCCTATGATTGCGACGTTCGTCACCATGACGTAACACTCAAAAGCCCATCAGAAGCCTGTCAAGGCAAACATCTTCAAATTATAATATTGTATAGATTTATAATATAGGTATGTGATTACAGCCGTACTATGGATTGCCAAATATCTAATTCAAACGTCCTGAGAGGTAATGGAAAACAAATTCTTATTGGAGAATAGAGATAAAGCTCAAGATCTAAGGGTCAGTGGTTCGCTTATATTGGCTATCAATTAATTCAGATTACGAAAAAGACTAAAATAATCAATGATAATTAGATATAAAATACGATATGATGGTTTTGTGATCTTAAAATTCTATTAGATTCGATCAACTCTAAAATTTATACTATTATAATATTTTATATTATTTTTAGAAATCGTGATTCAAATATGAAATTTTATTATTATTATTGTTTGTTTAGCGCTTCAGTAATTAAATATAATAGTCAATATATAATATAATATATAATAGTTGATGACTTTACGATAGAGCTAATATCAATACAATAAATAAATAAAATAGATTTAAAAATAAATAAAAATTAATCATTATCATCCCCCACCTTGTGACCGAGAGCTTAAAATTATTGACAATGTCAATTGATAACATTAAAAGCCAAAGAGCGAGGGTTCGGGTCCCAGGCAGTCCGATGAAAATTTATTTAAACCAATTGGTATAAATAAATATGCCTGGATAACAAGTATCGTAAATAATATATTTATAATGGTATAAAGGGTAAAAAAAAATCATTATCATAGAGGATTTTGGTTTAGATAAAAACATCTTAGCCAATAGAAGTAGACAACATATATATAGATATAAAAGCGAATATGAGACACATACTTTTATTACTACTGATATTCGTTTTTTCATTTTTTATTTGAAAATAGTCTTTGGGATAGTTATTTATCCAAATGACTGATCAATAGAAATTTTTAAAGGTATAAAACAACTTTATGGTAGATGTGATATAATTTAATTCATTCGGCGTATATATATATATATCACCAAATATGTAATATAATCAATTTAAAAGATGGGGATTATTTTTTCCTCAGTATAGTTGCTAAAAAAACTAGGAAATATTTGTGTAAAATTCGTGAATGTGTATATCTTAAAGAGAGTCCATGTAGATAATCACCAAATGGTTTGGAAAACAAGAAGGAAAAAGATCATAATTACTAGGCTTTCTTGGATACAACTCTTAGGAGAGTATTAAATATTTTTAAAATAGCATATACATGTAATAGTATAATAATAAAAAAAAAAAATCAGTCAATGTGTTAATTTCCTGTTTCCTCCTCCATTTTAAGATTTATATATATATTATAATTAGAAATAATTAGAAAAATTATAAAGTAAATAGAATAATTTATCTTAGATGAATATTTACATAGAGCGAGCTTAAATGACGATTAAATAAAAAACTAATTACAATATAATTATATAAAAATACATTATGCAAGCCTCAAATTAAATAAATATTAATTTCCAAGGACTATTCTCTTAATAATGATAATAATATATAAATTGTAATTTATTTTCTGGATTTAGATAACAAATCAGAAGAAGAAAAAAATTAAATAAGGAAGAAATATGTGATGTAATCAATTTAAAAGGTGGGGATTATTTTTTTCCTCGTATACAATATAATATTTCCGCCAAGTAATAATTATTTTTTTTATACTGTAAGGACTTTTAATACTGGAAAATTTTAAATACAGAATAATTGAAGTTTTGTTTGGACTATGGAAGATGAGAATTTTATATATAATAATTATTTATATCCCATGTATTCGGGAAACTGGAGCTATCAGATTCAAATTAAAATATTTTCCTTGTGAATGAAGATGTATGCCCCGATTTTAGAGCAAATTCAAAAGTTAGACTCTATTAAATGAAATTTTACTATTGGAGGGGGTGACAATCCACCAATTAGTCAGAAAGTGCCTTTGATAAAGATGTTGTTATGTAAATCACCTACACCTTCACAAAGTTGCTTATTCTCGCTGTGAACACTCTCCAACAGTGATGCACAACACTGGCAACGCTGTAGTCGTCGTCCCCTGCCCCTCCATCAAGAGCCCAGTTCTGAAGTTATATTAAATATACTATACTTTACATATATATAAATGTGCTAAATGAACAGATTGAGGCGTTAGAAAGGGGAGGTAGTATCTTCAAATGTTTTTTTGACTTTCAGCATCTAAACTCATTCAGATATTGAATAAATTAGATTTTATTTTGACACTACTCCTAGGACCACAACAAATATTAGACTACATGATTGTTTTTGAAAATATAAATTTCATAATTAAGAAAATTTCATAAGCAAAGTGTTTTAATAAAAAAAATTTTATAAAAAGATTCGAGTGATTATAGCTATTATTTTTTTCAAATGGAAGAAAAATAAACTTAAATTTTTTGGATAAACTATGAATATGAAAATATTTTTTTAATTTCAAATAATTCTAAATCTAAGGACCGTATTGCATTGCAAAAACCTGCCAATATTCATACATTGAGGTGCAATGCAGCTGACTCGCTTCAGGGTGCACTTAATTAAATGAAAAATAAGGAATAAGGAATTTGGTTACAAGAAATACTCCTTAATTGCCAACCCAACCAAGCCATCATCAAGTCTTGAAAAAGCGTTTCTATTTTAAATAAAGCAAAAGGGAGAAGAAAAAATACCCTTTTATATAAATTGAATAAATAGAACTAAGATTCATTAAAATAAAATCGGACATGGTTCCCAAATTGATATAATACTTCTTGGGTGGGTTTAATTTTTAATTTTTTTTTTTTTTATTTGCTTCTTTAAAAAAAAAGTAATAGTTTATTTAAAGAGAAGAGGTCCCCCTGAAAAGATTCTGGTCCCCTAATGATCCAGGAGATAAACAAACAAAACACCGGAGGCAACAAAGGTGACTAATTGGCGGTGCCTTTCGATTTGTTCAAAGAAATCGATTCTTTTGTTGGTTCATTACTGATATTGAATATCGCTTCAGAACGATCACGTTATCGGCCGCCTCGATTAAATACACATTCCAGCAAGTCAACCAATTTACGATTAATTACTACAACAGGCGAAGACAACATTTCGGGGCTGTTATTTTATCTCGTTCACGAAAAAAATATATATTAATATTCACTCTCAAAAAATTATAATATATGGATGGCATCAAATTGCTCCTTTCATGACATACATTTATTTATTTAATCTGTTTCATATGAATCGAATTGAACACGAAACCTATATTAATAATTACTATATCTTCATTTGGAAATTTATCTTAAAAATTCTATTCTTAATAGTGGATTTCATAATAAAAATGTGTTACGAAAGACGAGAGACCTTATTTTTTTAATCAAAAAAACAATCCTGGATTCCATTTTATAATTGGAGGAATAATCCTGTTGGTCTCGGAATTCTAGAAATCTTATCCATATTCTAAAATTGAGAATGCCAAAAGATACTCCTCCAAACAATCAAAACGATACCTCCCCTTCCCCTCCATTTTATCTATAGTAGAGAGGGAAAGTCTGCCTCGTTACATCTTTCTGAAAAATTCTTAAAAAAAAAAAAAAGATCTGAATATAAATTTCCATCCTTCCAAATGTGAAATTAAACTAATTTCGTAGAATCGAAAATCTTAATATGAAAACAATTTTTTAACCCAAAGAATAATGGATGAGAAAGGAGAAAATAACAATATATGTCAAAGAATATTGTTTAAATTACAATATTACAATATTGTAATAAATACAATAAAATACAAATCATTCTGGACCGCTGATAGATGCGCAGTAGGAAAATAAACAATAAGAAAGGTCAGCGTAGATTTTGAAAAGGGAATCTAACAGCACATGAAAATATTTGGAATATCTGACTCTAAGTGAATTATGTGACCGACTAATCATTAATCGGTTAATCAGCTTAAGATGTAATCACAAATAAATAATCATTAAAAATAAAACAATGTAAATAATGTTGCAAGGAAGAGGAGAATATTGTTAATACTATACTATGTCACATGATATTTTTATCCTAATCCTACAACTTTGTATAAATAAATATTCTTTATCAATCATAATAATCTCTCCGATTCAATAACAAACAAATTGATCTAGAATATTTTACTTAATTGCGGATATCCGCCATTACGGAAATGGTTAATGGCCAGTCTGATGACATTTTAGTTCCAAATTAATATTAATAACGTCACAAAAAATGATTTCTATTATGAATTTACTTTACAAATTTATGATAATATTTAATCTGATATATTATAAATAAAAAATATACCTATATTATAAATTATATAAAAGTCCTTTTTGATGTTAAATTTCGATGGATGCTGACTAATGGATGGATGTGATTTATTATGGAATTAAAAAACCCTCTTGGGCCTCCCACAACCAATTCTCTACTAACAAATAAATATAAAAATAGAACTATTTTAATGCATGAAGAGAGGGCTCTGTGGAGCAATCGGTAGGGTGTCGCCGTTCTGCACAGGAGATCGGTGTTCGCATCCCGGGCGGGAGGAATTTTTTCATTAAATAAAAATATTTAATGTAAACAAATCCTCAAGTATGCCGTGGATTGGAACATTGGATCCCACCACAATAGAGCCCCCAGGCAACTAACTATACGAGGGAATTGCTATGATACCCCGTCCTATGGAAGAGACGTAAAGAAGGATTTCCTCTCAATGATGCATTCTTCGCAAAGAGGCTACACCCCGGAGTTCCTCCTCAAACTAGGATAACCTCCCTAGTATAGGTTAGGTTGGTTGAAAGGGACCGAGTGGAATTAGATAGGAGTAGTTAGCTAGCTAGAAATGAATATAGGAGGAGTTGTTAGTGTTAGGAAATAAAGTAACTTCACGGGGTGCCGATAGATGGCTACGACCAGAGGTCGGATGGGTTTGAGGTACGTGTCTCCGTACACGAAACCACCTCGGGTAAATAAACGGGGATCCCGGTAGGTGGGCCTATACGGTCTAAATGAAATAAATATAATAATGCATGAAATTAATTTTAATAATTCTTAAAAAGCGAGGTCGGGGTCGGTAATTCGTGTATTTAACGTTCGAATGTAGGAAAGTATTCGGACCACTAAGAGTTGGGTAAAAAAAATAAAATGTGTATTTTGTTTAAATTTTTGCAATTGCATACTTTATCTATACTATATATTCCATAAATTTCTAAGAGAAAATAAAAAAAAAGCAAAAATTAGGACAAATTTATTTTTGAAGAGCTTTGGGATCGAAACCCACCCTGAAAGCCGACTCATGAAGCTTGCACCACGAATATTACGACTTCCTAAGTCAAAAAAAATGAATAGTTTTGTTATTATAGAACAGAGCTTTTTAATTAAAAGAGGAATAAATCGATTCACTAAAAAACGCACCTAAATGACCTAGTTGAAATTTCTGGTAAAAGAAATTCTAAAGTTCTTATAATTAGTGTTCATCAAAGCAGGCCAATTTTCGACGAGTTGTGCGAAAAGTGTAAGTGTAAAAATACATTAGCAAGAAATTCTATTGAGAGGCTGTTGAAAAGTGGGGTAGTTCATATGAAATACAAACAAAAGAAAACTATTTGGAAAAATAAAAGAAAAGAAAATGAAAATAAATGTGTTCGAAAATATATTATATTGTTTATTTTTATAAAATGGACATGCCTTAAAAAATAGCCCTCAAAAAAAAATTTTATTTGCTATTTTTTATCTAATAATATTTATTTGATATCAAATGGGATAGTAGCTGCTGGTGATTCTGACCTTCCAAAGTTATCAAGAATAATAATAATAATAATAATAATAATGCTAACAGCTTTCGAGCGCTGGAGCTTATTTGTTCATAATACCTGAAATTTTTAAATCTAAGTAATTTAAAATAATTGAGAATTTAGACATGAAAGAATTTTATTTGAAATATTTCCATTTGTCAGAATTATTATTATTATTTTTTTGTCCTGTCCTATCATACTTTTCTATGAAATTAGGAAGTAAAAAATTCTTGGAAATAGCAAATTAAATTTTTTTTTATAGTACTTTGAATAGATTCTCAATAGTACAAACGATTTATGATTATAGGATTATAGACCTCATATTTAATTCTATTATATAAATATGTATGGATTAATGAATCTTTTTTTTTTTTTTTTTCCTTTAAAACGTAAATATCCTTTAAGGAAGAGGAGATAAATACAACGAATTAAACATAAAACAAAAGCCTATTTTATTTTTATCTTATTAAGTGAATCCATGTTAATTTCTTGAATTTTTCTCAGTTTTCCGTTTCAAGATTTACGAGCTTGATAGGATTTTAAGTGTAAAATCCTTGGAGCGATCGTAATAAAACCATAAAGGTGTTTTTTCTCGCGGTCGGCAAGCATTCAATTTAAATCTTCACAAGAAAGCGGCAAAATTGCACGAATCGTGACCCCCTCTTTTCGTATATGTCTATTTATTATACAGCTCCAATCATCTTTCAAAGGTGTGATGAGAGGGGAGAGGGTGCGTCATTATCCTATCATAGTATAAAGTTGTCATTTCTACTGAAGTGGCTTAATTATCAGGGAATGAAAGTAATTTCAGAAAAAAAAAATTATTTAACATATAGTGAATATGTAATTAAATTATTATAAGAGCTTACCCTTTATATATAACAAAATAGATTGTTTTAGACATCATTATAAATAAAAATATTTTTTCTAGTGTTTTTGCGCTAAAAAAAAAATTAGACAAAAATTTCACTTCGGTAACCGATACACTGAGAGGGTTAAAAAAAAAAAAAGAAAGGGACGACGCGACTAATCTTAATAAAAAAAATGACACATATGAAAATGAAAGCTGCTTCAACTTTCTTTTTAAAGGTTTAAAAAATTGATAATAATTAGTAAAAGAATTGTCGGAATAATAAAATTTATGTTTGGTTGGTAGGCAACCCAAATGACCAATTCACTAATGGATTTTTCGATTAATTGCTCCAGCACCACGCATGCTGAGTTTTTAATTTCCAGAGAAGTGCGCATGCGAGGTCTCTGGAGCAATTAATGGAAAAATCCATTAGTCATTTGTGTTGTCTTCCTCCCAGGAACCAAATGAGAATTATTTTCTGCAACCTGGCTGAAGAAAGCTACACAGTTAGGAGTTGGGTAATGGCATTAAACGGCATTAATGTTTATAATATATTTTTAAGAAAATAGTAAATTTTTAGTGTAATGAAAATAAATGAGCGAAAATTATTTTTCTTTTTTTATTAATATTAATTTTTAATTAATTAATATAATAAATTTAGTAAAATTTTTTTTATTCAGAACTGTTTTAAAAAATTTGAAATAATCGATATATTTTATGTAGTAGTGATTTAACGATTATTTTCAAAACTTTCTCTTAAAAAAAAATAATTCTCATCATGCTTCTTCCTTATACAAATATTATTCTTTTTTTCACGTTATGCATAACATAGGTATTTTGGACAAGTCTCATATAATAGAAAAAAAAAAATGAATACGTTTTCCGGCGATTATTTTTTTTTTTTTCCTAAAAATGAAACAAATAAAAATAAAATTATCGAAGTCCCCGAAGTCCGAGACTCCGATGCCATTAGCCGAGTAATGCAAAGTACTTGTTCCGCCAGGCGAACCGGAAATGGTCCAGGCAAAAAACGCTGTTAAACACATCCTTAATGGCTCCTCACCGGATCGAGATATAATATATTTATATTTTAATTAAAAAAAATAATAATGAAGTGAATTGAAATGCCCTAAAAGGATGAACAAACATTATTTATTATATTATCATAAAATATATAGTTGTAGTTGCGCACAATGGATTCCATAAAAGGGAAGTCAGAGAAATCATATCTGAATGAATTTATTAAACATCCTGTTATAGAAAAAGAATGAATAGAGATAATAAAGAGAAAGTTAATGGAGTTTATTCTGATCTAAAAGATAATAAAATGGTTATTTTATAAAAATTAAATATTTAATTATGGAAATGAACATAATTTTTATATTTTTTTTTTTTTTTTATTTTTATTATCTTGTGATATCTGAATTATTTTATCTATGTCTTTGTGCAGGAAAGCGTGGAATTTTTTTGTTTTAATCTCTTGTTTTTCTGACATATTTTTTTTTTTTATTCAAAAGAAATAAAAGAACGGTAAAAAAAATGAAGTGAATTAAATTTTTTTTAAATAAAATAGCTTTTGGGAATAAAGAATGCGCAACGTGAAGAGATGGCGCCACCTGCCGACCCGCCTCCTCCGCCTACTTTACTATTACTCTTGTACATGTGTATAATATATTTTAAATTTTTAAATTAGTCTTTTTTTTATCTAAATAATAGTTGAAATTTTTAAAAAATAATTTTAATAATATCTATCATTTGTTTTTTTTTTTTTTTTTTTTTTCTACTAATATATTGTATACAGAGCCGAACTGGGACTTGTTTATCACTGACGATTTGCATCGTGAAAACAATATAAAATTTGTGTCCAACATTTTTATTTTATATCAGTATTTTCTTCATACAAATGGTCTCCTAAATGTTTTGGCCATGACAATAAATATTTTATTATGAAGTTTTTCCAAATTCTATTCGATTCAGATGAATCAGATATAAATAAATAAATGTATATGTCGAAGCCGGCAATTTGAAGTCAAATAATATTTTTAATAAAGTAATTTTTTGTGTATTTATTTTCCTGGTGGATCAAACGACCCCTGGCCCTCGGAAGTTTTTTGCTGGTGTAATGGAGTGTCCTGTGGTCTCGTGCAAAGGAAGCACACGGGGAGGAGATTCTATCATAAATGCGGAAGTTAGTAAGAGAGTATGGTCGAAGTCTGGTGCAAAGTTAGCATGGCTGAAGATCCTGGCTTCAAGTCCCAGAGACCATATGGTTTGAGTCTTAGCAAAATTAGCACTAAAAGATTTGCTAAGATTCAGAAATAAAAGAATTTTAAGAAAAAGTGTCGGTGGAAAAAGGGTTAAAAAAATATTTTATGAAAATGAAGAAGTTACTAAAAAAACTTGTTTGAAAAAATAAATCTAAATAATTTGTTTATAATTATAAACGAGTTACGAAACGAATAATAAATCTATTTTATCACTTACGACAGTTTGAGATTTCTAAGTGATTATGTTTATGTAATAAATAAAAATAAAAAAAATTAGTAAATTTATGAATGGATTGTTATATAAGAGAATATAACAAT